>VXBX01006773.1:132866-170366 GCA_013400415.1 Scytalopus superciliaris | reverse complement strand
CTGATGAGCACACCTCGAATGGAGCTGTGTCGTTAGCTTAGATAAGCGAGTAAAAGGTCAAAGTCCTGCTTAGCAGCTCAGAGGAACAAATCATAATGCCAAAAACCAGTCAGTGAAATCAATAAGTGGATGTGTAAAACACATGGAACAAACTAGTTGGAGTGAGGGGTAGGATTTTCATAATCACCTCAGTGACAAAGAAATGTCTACATCCTTAAAAACAGCCATTGAGAAGGCCAAGCTGTACAGTCACCGAACCTCGTGCTGTGCCTTGCTGTCCTCACTCCCCAGCTCAGTGCCAGGGAGCTTTGATTCACCTCTCAACAACCAGCCCCTGGGATGCTTCCAGTATCTTGCTGGTGGGTCTCCTAATGGAATTAAACTATAATACCTTGCATTCTGGTAGGGATGAATGTATGGATAAAAAGATGCTGAGGCAATAGTCTCTTTTACAGATCCTTAAGCTTCTTTGGAAGTACAAGCCATAATAATAATTTTCCAGAGGCTCTAACCTCTTTGGTAGAGAGAATCCCCAGGCAGAGTGTGTCAAGTTTTGCAAAATGGGAAAAGATCCCTGTTGACTTCAAAAAGAGCGAACAGCACAACTTGCAGCAAGCAAATATTTAATGCACCCAAAAATATTGCTATGAGGTACATTCCAAATAATATTTAGAACTGAAATTAACTTGCAAGTAAAATCTATTTCTTCTTCAGACATACCTCTCTTGTGTCGAGTGGTGTATTGGACAGTAATCCTTATGCTTAACATCACAGCTGAGGTTCTTCCAGAGGGGATTTCTCAGCCTAGGTGGAGGAGGAAAGATGATCCTGGAATTTCCCGGAATTTAAGAGCAAGGGCAGCGTCTCCCAAAATTCTTTCAGTGAAAGCATGCTTAGGGATCGTCTGGCATTACTTTGGTCCAGCCCTTGGGCTGATGGCTGGCTGCTCCTTTGTATCCAGTGTAGAAGAGCATGAAAAGCATCACCTTAATGTCTCCAGGGCTCTGAGTGTGGATGTCCATGTCTTTTCTCATTAAAGTTGACTCACACAAGGATTTATAAGATTTCTTGTACTTCCTTTCTTTTTTCTTTTTTTTTTTTTGAAGTAGGAGACAACATCAGCTTAAAGTATACAAAGCTAGATATTTAATTTGTATTTGCTTGTTATGCCTTAATTCTACCCACTCTTTAGGTTCATGAAAACACAGGGAATTAAGTTTGGGTCTTTGTGAGCATTTTTGGGCCTTTTGGAGTATTTTAATTCCAGCTTACTTTGACGTACCAAGTGTGAGATCTGCAGTGGCTTGGGGAAGGCAGTGCTAATTAATTTTGGACACTGTATTTGGTGGAAATTTGATAGCCATGGCAAAAATTCTTTGAATCGTCCTGGTGGTGGGTGTAGAGTAACTGGCTAGTCAGACACAGGCAGGGGGTTCTGACTTGTCTTTTTGATGGCTGCGACACATCTAGAGTAGATTGAACTGGAGAGGGTGGCTCCCACCTTTCTGCTCAGTAGGATGCAAGAAACCACTCTCAGGAATGTGATGGCAACCACAAAAGCAGTAGAAAACAGAAATATGTTTTACTCTGTCAGGACTCTGTCAGTGTGTCTCGGATAAAACAGGACAAAAGTTTGGAGATGCCCAGTAGGAGAGGGATGTGTAGAATTGTTAAATCAGATTTTTCAGTGTGGCACTAGATAGGTGGTCTGGAGAGTAAATAACTTCGTGCTGGCTCAGACTGTTTTCACACATTCATGCGTGTGTTTTCAGAAAGGAAAAAAATTAACTTAAATAATTTTTTTTCAATTTTGAAAGTCTTACCAAATGCTGTTGAATAGAGAAATACTATGGGTATCACAGTATTTATGAATCAACGATTTTAAGGAGCTTAAATATGAAAAACAATTTCTTTTTGTTACTTCTAAAGTGTACAATGTGAAAACCGAAAAGCTTGTTTTCCCCACTACAATTCTATAGACTGAATATCTGTCACTGCTTTTCATGAGATCAGCCTGGAGCTACTAAACCCTAATTCCCTCAACAGACAACAGCCACAGTGCCAGGGAGGGATTGCCTGGGCTGCAGCTTCCAGAAACATGTGAATCACCCCAGCACTGTGCAGCTTTTTGTGCTTCTCTTGCAATTTCAGCAGGAAAATAAGAGTAATTAGAAAGCTCCATTTGGCACCAATACTGCTAGTTTGAAAGTGACCTACTAAGCTGCAAACCCTTCCCCCCACCCCTTTTTTCTCCCCCCCCCTTACAATCTACATCTGAAATCTGGTCTTCTCTAGCATGGTGCTGTTTGGAGCTGAGCTGCTGCTCTTCATGCACATTCCTGTTATGTTTAGAAACTGTTGATAAAAGATCTTGCAATATTTATGTTGGACATATCTATGTATGTCAATACTGCCATGTCCTTGCTGTTGCCAAATTCTGTCTCTTTTTATTATTTTGATATATGGTGGGTTATTGTAGAGCACTTGCTTCTGTACTCCTTCAAATGCTTGAGTTATTCCATAGTTCCTCTCTGAGAGTCATTTGCTGCAGCTGTGACATTACTCATAGTTATCCCTTAACCTAATTAGCTCGGTTTATTTACTCTGGGAGAAGGGAAGCACAGGATAGAGAGCGGATTGAGATCCAGCCCATCCTGCAAACTCCACAGCAGAGGTGGGCCAGAGGAGTTTGATGAATCTGATTTTAGAGGTCTTAGTTGCTGGAAAGGGACTATAGTTTAGTCGCTGCTCTTTAGAGGGTTGTCCAACATCTAGTTGATATAAATAGAGCCACTGGGAGAGAGACAGAGAAAGATGAACTGGCTGACTCAGTTTTTGACTGATGGGCCAATGTAATGAAAGTTTTGCAGTCTTTTGTAAGCAGGAGTAATAGGATAGCAAAGGAACGCTGGGGTATCCATTAGATTTGCTTACTAATAATCCATCACAGTGATGAAATTAATTCAGTTGTATCTTCTTGTATGCGGTGTATGATGCAGGAATGGTAAAAATTAATCTAAAATATGGATTCCTTAGTATTTCAAGAGATTATTTGTAGTAAGTATGCAAAGCAGCTGAATATAGAAGTGATTGTTTAAATGGTAAAAAAATGGAAAGATGTCTTCTCTAAAAAGTAATATTTTGATTTAGTGCTGTCTGATCAGCACAACAATTTTTAAATGTAAAGATTGGCAGTCATCTAAATATCCATATTCAGGACCTACATATTGATTTAGATGTCTAAACGCACCCAGCTCCCCCAGTCAAACTTTGGTTGATGAGAATGACATAATTTTTTTTAGCTGTAATTACAGTATTTGTTTATTTTGAGGTAGATTTAATGTGCCATATAATTAACTGGTGCGGAGAATTAAGCTATAAAGCATACTATTATCTCTCAGGCTTTTTCCAGGGCTGTATGAGATTGTCACATATGGCACTGGTTGTTGATAACTAACCTAATGAAATGATACCATCACACAGACGCTGTTTCTCAGTATCCGTTCCTCCTGATAAGAAGTTATCTGTCTTGATATTGATTTGACATCTATCTGCTCCGTATGTGACTTTGGAAACTAATGACTGAGGTTGTACTGAATATTCAGAGATAAATTTTCAGATGAGCAGAGGGCCAGCCTTCCTATTTCTCAGAAGCTTTTTTTCCCCTGCCTGCTAATGAACCATGGGTGCAGGCATTAGCTTTGAGACAGCTTTTCATGATTGAAGATCAGATCAGCTAAGGGCTAATATTTGTGCTTGCGATGCATTGTATGGAGGAAAGCAGGGTGGAAGTACCAATGGAAGTCTGGTAAAGTGAAGGGCAGCTTTCTAAAAGAGTTAGGCTGGAGATACTATTCCTTTCCTTAAATTACATCTTTATGGAGCAATTCAATGAACTGAAAACTATAAGAAGCACATTGCTGTAGTTGACTATCCCACTGGGGATCTGGAGCAATTGGAAAGGAAGGAACTGGTCTGACTTTGGAGGATGGGCAGGCCCTTTATACATGTACATGCCAAAACAGCAGCAGATGGAAAACAGAGCATGTAGGTTCATGATTGGGTGTGAATGGGGCTGGGATAGGGAAAAATACGTCCTTCTGGGGTCTTGATATCCTTGCCAGTTGTACTGGCATCATGCTACCTCTGCCAAATCTGGGACAGGAGAGGTGCTGGGGCACATCCAGGCTGCCTGGCCTCACTTTGCTGCTGGCTGAGCTCTGCCCAAGGAGCAGCAGTGTGGGGATGTGTGTTGTGAGTGCAGTACACAGAGAAGAAATGAGATTTTGTGTTAGCCCTATGGGCCAGGTAGGAATTTGGTTGTTTTGCTTCACCTGAATTTTCCCAGAATGACTTTGGAGTGCAGGAAAGGGTGATGGGTGGTACTTTCACTCCTTGCATGCAGTTACATCTGTCAAACAATCCAGAACATCTTTGATCGGGTTCTGGCATGTGTCAGGAGTGCAGAGTGTCCCATAAGGAAAAGCTTTAAGGAAAACAGCAGTAATATGAAAGCCCTTAAGTCAGTCAAGATGATTTTATCTCACATAATTATGCTGCTTAACAGCCAGGAGTGTGAAAAAGAATGGGAGTGAAAAATTCATACCAAAGGTAGTACAGAGTAAACAGTGTCCTTGTTTAGATGAATTGTCCTCTGGAGAAGCCTATGGAAAAGCCTTGGTTAGAACAGCTCCAGCCTGGGATGTCGGTGTCTGCAAGGACATTTGGTGCAGTGGGAGCAAAGCACTCAGTGCTGAGCACCCTGTGTCTGCAGGACTCATTAGGGACTCATTAGTCTGAGCCCAAGGATGTAATAGTGCTTGTGGCATTTCAGGTGCATCCCTGTAGTACCTCCTCTGGTTTAAAAAGCAGTTTGCATGCTCCACATGAGCCAAAGAATGGTGGGTGAGGACAGCTTGGAGAAAGACTTCAAAAGTGCGCCCCTAATGCAACCTAAACTACTAATGAGGGCATGCTGTTTGGTGTTGGACAGAGAGGATAGGAATACCTTCCTCTGGGTTCATGTGCAGTGTCAACAACATCCTGAGGGGTGAAGAGGTGATGAGTGTTTGCATCGGCTTCCACAGCGCTGGTGCCACGTTAGAAAGCTCTGTTTTTCAGCGCTCTTGTTAGCTATGTAACCTTTCTGAACTGCCTTTGCCCAGCCTGCTGCATGCTGCATTCTTTTCTCAGTCCATTGCATTTTGTTTCTGTATTACACCATTTTTTAGTGTTTCCATATTTATGAATTCATCCATCTACAATAACAATTACAGTTGGAATGTTTACTTTGCCTGATAACATTTACAGTTCATCTACTGGGCAAATACTTGTTATTCTTTGCTTATTTTTTTAAATATATATTATTAGAAGAGCTTTTGTAAAATTTAATTCATTCCTCCCAAATATGCTCCATTTTACACAATTGGCAGGAACAAAAAAAAAACAAATCAGAACAAAACAAAGCAGCCCCATCTTCCCCAAAGAAAAAATTAAATGAAAACAAAAAGAGAGTTGAGAAAAATTCCAGAATGATAAAGGCAAACCCAAGGTCTAGCATTTAATTTTAGTTCTTTTTCTGGCAGTTTTACAACATCAGGTGCAATTATGGGTGACTTAAGACCCCGTTTTATTTTATGTGAAAAATCACAGGGCTGACATTCCCCCATGTGCCGGATCAAGTGCTTGGTGCCCATGGGCTGCTCAGCAAGGGTGTTCATTACAGGGAGTTCCTGATCCAAGATGTGAATCACAGCAGAGTCAGAGAGGCTTTTTTGCATAGAGACATTTGGCCAGCTCAATGAAGCCAACAGCCTATGCCTGGTCCTGTGCTGGGGAAGGAGAGGGATGTAGGCTGCTGATGCCCATGGCAGTGTCCCACCTCCAGCCCCTGCAGTAAATGCCACTGAGATGGCTCAGGGCTGTGCAGTGTCTTCTCTGCTGGCCCTGGCAGCCCACTCACCCAGCTGAGCTTAACCCCAACCCATGCCGTGGTGTCCCAAAGCACCAGGCAAAGACCACACTGCTGGAGTGGCAAGCCCAGGCATTTTGTTGCCTGTGGAAGACTTTCCCAGCTGTGGAGATGCTCCACAGAGCAGAGCATGCACTGCCCTGTCCATCCTGGTTCATTGAAGTGGTTAATGCTCTGTGCAGTGTGTGGGATTTATTTAGTGCAGATAGCTGGGGACTCAGTTTTAATGTGCACTGGAAGGATGTTGGCACACATTTTTGGACTGCACGTTGCTCTCTGCCTTGATGAACTAAGCAGATACTGTACCATGAAAGGGAAGAGGAAGCTGAAACTTGGAATAATGTCCCTGTTTGTCTCACAGCGTGCTGCTGCTCATGATGTTGAGTTGGCGACAGTCCTGCTCTGCTTGGAGAACGCAGCCGTAGGCTCTGGTTGTGGGAGGATGAGCCTGTTGTTATCTGGCAGTGCTGGTGAGAAAGGAAAGGAAGGTTGATTCTGGCCAGATGGGAGATACTTTCTCAGTGTGAGAAAAGCATGCGTGGAAACAGATTATGTTCTGAACAAAAGAAGCAAGCAAAAGCAGTAGGTGTCAGGGAGTGAGGAGCTGCCAGCCAGGCAGGACAATAGGTATTGTCAGGAAACACCTGGAAGAGAGGAAGCTGAGGGGACCTTTTAGTGAATGAATGTGCTCCTCGCAAAATGTGCTTATTGACAGGTTCTGCAAAGGTATCAGGCAGAGAGAGTCCAACCCTTTGTGAGAAGGCAGGAAAGTCCTTCCGCTGCATTGTGGTTTAATTTCAAACACTTTCATGTGTATTCTCTGGGGCTGGATTGATCAAGAAACTTTCCATGTGTTACGACTCAATACTTGGAGGAACAAGCTCATAGCGAGGAGTGCAAAGCCTGAATGTTTGAATGCTGGAAGGAATCTGCTTGATACCTTGGAATTGGGGTTTGATTAATAGGGGAGAACAAGACACAAATGTTCATCTTCTCCAGAAAAGTTACTCCACTTACGAACAGACAGGCAGTAATGAATGAGTAACCTTGCTAACACAGAAGCTCCGCACTAAACTTCTAGAGAACAGTAATGAAAAAATAAAAAGGTGTGAAAGACTGCAGGTAAGGGATGCAAAAATAAGGAAAGCAAAAGTGGAGACCAAAAGGAAGGATTTCTCAAGAGGTTAAAATAATAGTAAAACCTTAGAACTGAAGGGTCAGCAGAGAGCTATCAGTGCTCTGAGTGCTGATGGAACAGCCTTGCTGATGGGGCAGGTGGGTGCCACGGGTGCTGTGTGGATGCAGACCCTCAACAGCGTATTAGGGGTGGAATCCATCTTCTGGATTTGTTGAAGTTCTCCTTTTTTTTGCTTTTGGTAAAATCTGTCCATGCTGTCAGAAATGGTAACAATTAACTCAAACACCTGAAAGCAGGTATCTGAAAATGTTATAAATAGTTATTACTATATAGTTATACTAATTGCTGAGCCATTATGGATGTGGAGCAGAGCTGGGCAGCATGTCTGTTGTGGAAGTAAACCCAAATCTGAGACAGGATGTTTGTTGCTCCACATCTGGGATCATGTGGATTCAGTCCTGCTTTTTCCAGATGTGAAATTATGTCTCTGTCACATCTCACCATCCTTCACTGGGCTTGTGGAGACATGACCTGGAAAGGACAGTATTGGGTCAACAAAGTCAATTTAAGCACATCAATATTGCATTCTGGTGGGTTTAATGAGGAGGAAATAACCTGCATGGAGGAAAAAAAGCAAAGAAAAAGGAAGACATGGAACTAGAGAACAGAGAAGGGAAGTCACAAACAGGCTGAGAGAGTTAAGCGCAGGTTGAAGATGAAGCAAGGAGAAGATGAGGGGACTGGAAAGAGAGTGTTAGTGCAACCATTCAGTGACGTCGGCAGGGAAAGTGCAGGACTGACTGTACAAGTGTCTGCAAGTCCACAGTGACTGGAGTCAGCCTTAAGGTGGGAACATCCAATACAGGAACTATTGGTGAACTGCCTTTCGAATTATGGACTGAAGTTTTCACTTTGCCATTTTTACCTTTCCCTTTGTCAATTACTGTCATATTTTCTGGTGGTTTATATTCACTCTGCTTTTATGTGAAAATGAATAAAGAAAGAAAAGGGAAATAATTTTCATTCCCCTTTGCATTTTGACAGGGCAGTGAAGTAGGTGGGGAACGGGTTACTTCCTCATGGGTATCATAATTTCCCTTTCAGACTGAAAGGACTCTTCCTACAACCTCCTATTTGAAGGTATAGTCCAGAATCAATTAATCTGAAGATGATAGGCAATGCAAATCATCCCCATCCAAGTGTGGGTGAATAAAGTCAATTTTCTTGCTCTGCCAGTGCTATCAGGTCTCTATTGGTGGGCATTGCCACAACCCACATGGTTTTCATCACTGCAAAAAAGTTAAATCTGCCATATCCTTACCATGCCAAATAATAACAAGAAATCATACTTTAAGTATGCACCTGTGTAAACTATTTTTATGAGACAAAAAGGCTTCCTGGTCCCTTGTGGGATCATTTATATGATGGAAATAAGAAATATGGTATTGTTTGGCTGGGAGGGTATAATTCCTTAATTACCTGAGGCATGTCTGAGTTATTTTGGAAAGATTATTATGAACAGCATGGTATCAGGTCTGTGACTGTAAAGAATAAGAACCAATAATGTAAGACCCAATTTGTTCTGGCAAATAACAACCTGGGTCAAAAGGATTGGAGGGGGTGGGCAATAAATTGAAGAATTTACCCAATGGCAAAGTACTCAGATTTTCTTTCAGAAAACACAGTTTCAGCAGTGTTGGTGCTGAGGTGCTAAAGGTAGTAAACTGGGGGATAAAATAATGGAGGTAAAAGAAGTGATGGTGCAGATTGTGGTGGTGTTGGCAGGATGCTGCCTTCCTGCCAGCAGGATGGCTGGGCTGCTGGAGAAGGGCTACTAAGACTTCATCGCTCTGCTTTTGGGTATCTTTTTCTTAGTTGGCTTTTCAGTTGTTTCTTTGAAATTGCTTTGCTGCCCAAATATCTGTGTACCTCTATAAATTACACCTGTTGAGAGTCAGATTTTGCCTTCTTCAGGAGTTTCTGACAGTCCTAGAAAGCCTCTCTAGAAACTGGTTTAATCCATTTTAGGGACTGTATGGGTTTTGCATGTTCCACACTTGCTGTGATAGAGTTCTTGTCAAAGGTGGGTTAGGGAGAGCTTGGCTGTGCCAGCCCTTTCTGCTACTGGGACAACACTCTGGCTGGGTTTGCCCAAATAGCTTTGCCTTTCCTACCTCCCATTATTTTATATTTGTCTTTCAGCTCATTCTAAGACAAACCTTACTTGTCCATGCAGCAGTAACTTCACCATCAGCATCGTGTTTTGTGCAGGAAAACAGTGAAAAATAAATTCACCTTTGGTCAAAATATGATTACTTTCTAATGGGACTTCAAAATGAGGTTTCAAAATTGTGGCAGAGGACTGTGGACAGAAGAGTTTGTTTCAAGTGTTTCCAGTGATAGTATGACTGAATATATATGATTTATTTAATTTTTTTTTTTTAAGAATTACAAAACTATGAATTTGTGATGAAAGGCTTGATGGCTTTATGAATAAGTGCTAGTTGATGCTATTTAAGTAGGATTCAATTAAATCTTCATAAAACGAACAGAGTGAAAAGGCTTGACATGAACCGAGGCCCAGGAAGGCAGATTGCCATGTATGAACTGTTCCATGGAAATCAGATTACTTTTCATAGCTGCAAAAATGTGCTTAGCTTAAACATATTGGGCCAAATTCTGTTCTCATTTATGCATGTGTAATATGGAACTAAGTGCAATATTTGGGTAAATCTATTTCAAATAATTAGTTGATAGTCTTGGAGGGAAAAGAAGCCATTGCTAATTTAAATATTGGCATATTCTGTTTTTCAAACAGATGTTCAGAGTCTTATATTTTGGCATCCCAAGATGAAAAGATAGCGGAGTTGCACAAGAGGGTTTTTATGGAGACTGTCAAAGGAAATGAGAAAACTCTTGGGCCAAAATTCAAACAAGTTCTATACATAGTTTCCCACAAATTTCTGATTCTGAGAGCTGTGGGGAATCCCACTGACTTTAGAAGTTCCCTTCTCCATCGCACAGTTTGCAGGCTTGAGGCCTGACAAAACCCAGCACGGTTGTCCTGGCTCTGTGGAGGTAGATGGCAAAATGCCTTTGGCAGAGACAAAGTCAGGCCTTTCACTATTATCTTTTTCAGAGACTGAATTAAACCTGCCTCCCCTCTTCTTTTTTTCTTTTTTTTGTTTTCCTTCCCCTGAGTGAATTCAATCTCTTGTTATTTTACCAAGGTTTTAATTTGAAATCTGAAGTAATTTTTTTACCTTGATATGCTTCTATAGCTTTCAAATGTATAATAAAGTAGAGTAGATATGTTATTGCCAGAATATGGAGCCAAGGCAACTAATGTTCTTGAAAACAAATCTAAAATCTTCCTTGTATCGATCCATTTATTTAAACCAGTGGATATTCTTGTTCTGCATTTATTCCCAACACTTTTTCATACAATAAAACCCCACTGAAAAATAAAATTCTCACTCTTCTGAATTTGTTTTAAAAACTCCATTATTATTTACTAGAAAAACAATTTCCCTGGTTGCTTTTAAAAGTCTCTACCTTTATTTTTTTTCTCCCATTACAAAAATCCTTAGCTTTAGGAAAAGGTTAAGCCAGCTTCATGGGATGCTGAGATACAGTAATGCTAAATTATTTGCCCAACTTTAGTGCCAAAGATCTGTGTCATAATGGGGAGTAGACTTTCTACCTTGTACTCTCAGTCTGGCCTCATGGACCATCTTTCCCTCTTCATCTGTGCTTCAAAGAATATTTACAGAACCAGAACCACTCTAGCTTAAAATATTAGCTGCAATTCTTCTTTTGTCTCAGTTATACAGTGATACAACAGCACAGATATCAACAAAGTGTCTTCTGATTTACTGCAGGGTGAGAAAGTAGACCTATAGATTAAAAAAAGTTAAAAATCCATTCATGTCAATTAAAGACATTTACACTATGAAGCATGTTACCAGCATGTAGTAATAATGGAAAGTGAATTCTCACCACTATTCTATCTCCCTGTGGAAATTCGTATTCAAATTTCTATTTATACAATGTCTTAAGATATCACCAGCTTTTGCTTTCTTTGCAGCCTGCCAGTGAACACATGTTTTTCTCTAAGTATGGTGTAATCAGAAATGGATATAATAAGGTAGGGGACTCTCAGGATTAAATTGCATGACTTCAACTTGTCTGAAGTGGCTTCCATTTGCTTCAACTGTTGCTCAGATATCTGTATTTTACCCTCCGGGAAAAAGTGGTCTGGAAACAGCCCAAAACAGTTCACAGAGTCCAGGGGGGGTCAAAATATTTTCAACTTGTTTGTCACCTTGACCTTTCTCTGTCCACCCACCTGTATGTATAGAAGTTGTACTTCTCTGCTTTTAGTCTTTCTCTGTACACATTTGTCTTCAATACCTTAATTACCTCCTTTTTAATGCTACATCATTTAACTTTTCCCCTCAAATAGTGTGAACATATGCTTTACTTAGCTCTTCCTAACTGCTGTATTTTCAGAATATTTTATGGATTGGGGTAACATTTAGGTTCATATAAAATGTCTGGTTAGTTCACCTCTAATCAAGGTAGCTATGATAAAGTCAAGGCATGCTGCTGCCAGTCTCTCATTGCCTTTTTGGAATATATAACCTTTCTGGTGCCAGAGTTTCAGAGGACTCTGCATTTCAAATTCTCTATTTTGGCTGAACTTATTGGTTCCCACATGCAAAGTCATGCAAAAGTCCTCTTCAGAGATCTTAAACCAGATGTTGAAAACTCCACTTGACCTGCTGAGGTAAATTGTACAAGGTTTAGATTCTCACTGCTAATCCTGCTTTATCTGGGGCAATGGACAGCACAGAAGAGTGGGCAATTGATGATTAATATAATATTGGGGATGGGTTTATCTCCTATAAGAAAAGCTGGTCCCTGCTGAGTGGCCAAATCCATTTTTAGAACTAGTAATAATAAAAATAATGCCAGGTTGGCAGCCCAGCCTTGCACCCATTAATTCATGTTGACTTCCCTGAATTACTTGTGTCCAATCAAAATTTAAAAGCTAAAAAAAGTCAATATTTAATTTCAGCAGTCTCAGCTGAAAGGACTTTTTCTGCAGTTTTTACATGAAATGTAATCCAAAATCTTTTGTTCAGATTGAGTGAGCACCAAACAAAAAAACCCCAAACAAACCCCTCAGCTACTTTTGCAAATGCAGAAATGGATAAAGCTCTTGGATTTGGAGTCTCCCTGGCAGTGACCCCAACAGCAGTTCGAGTAGGTGAGGTGTGGGTGCCAGCCATGGAGTGGTTTAGCAGAGCTTTCTGGTGTGCTTGAAGTTCTTACACTTTGAGTGCAGAGGAAGAAGGTATTCCAGTGATTCAAAGCAGCTGGAGACTTCTCCATAGCCAAGGGGAATTCTCAAACATGCAGTTGTAGCCATTTCCCATCCCCTTCACACAACTCAGCCAGTGTAAAAGGGCAGCAAACTGGGGAAAAAGGTCTGCCTCAGGCTTGGTTTGGAGAAGAACTCTTGGAAGTAGGTGGTTATAGGAAATTAATCTGAACCATCCTCATTTCTTGGACCTATAAATCTGGTCAGTAAATTGTTCAAGAACAGGTTTCTTTCTAAGATCTCTAGGACTTATTACTTCTCAGTGGGATGGAAATGGCGTGAAAAAAACCCTGCTTTGTTTTAGGTATTTTGGCATTCTGCCATCTTGTTTTAGAAAGTATAATGGGTAGAATTTAATGGAAGTTTTGTGATCTGCAGTGTATTCTGAGTTCCTTTTATGTTTTGGGCAGTGGCTTGGGGAAATAGTATTTGCTTCTGTACAGCTTTCACACCCCCATGCTGCTTTTCTTTCTGCAGAGGTTGTGAGTGCAGAGCACACATTCCTAGGTGGGAATTTGACAGCAGAATGACTAAATGGACAATTCTAGCACTTCTAAATGCTCCAGTTAATCAGCAAGAGAGAAGTCTCTACTGATTAGGATCAGACTGGCCCATCACAAGGTTCATGAGTGGCCTCTCACAGGGATACATTAGTCAGTATAATGGTAAAACCTTCAGCCTGGATAGTGGAAAAAATATATCAAGGCAAGAAGAAAGAGTTTAAAAGGGGTTTTTGCTCCTCTGCAGACTTGATCATACCCCACTTTCTTCTATAGACTGCTTGGCTACTGTAGTCCATCTACCTTTGTGCCATTGCCAGGTCTCTGCTCCCCTATCTGCAGCGAGTGACAGGTCAGTGATTTGCTGTCTCTGCAGTTTCAGGATCCCATGAATTCTTGGGTGCATACTGCCTAATACTCAGAACTAAGTAACTTGTTGGCACAATGGCATCTCTTGTGCTGTTCCTTCACCTGCCAACTTTTCCCTAGCACAGGCAAATTCTCTCTCTCCTTCCATTAATACACAAAATAAGACTTTTAGAAGCTGCCAAGAGTCCCCTATAGGACTGAAGGACTTGGATGTCACACGACATCCTCTCTGGCTGCCTGAGATCAACAGTAACCTTACTGTATTTCCCCACCTTGATGAAAGGCAGCTCACAAGATTAAAATAACAGCCTACAAAAGCAAGTGTAGTATTATACCACATTAATCCTCTCACACAGCATTCATCCCAGTGCCACAATGGCTGTGATACTCCTGTGCAGGCATGTGATTCATTCACCATTATTTGCCATGATTATCTTGCCCAGAATTAGAAAGGATTAAATGAAACTTGGTGGTCCATGCACTTAAGAGAAGCAACGGAAAAGAATTTTAAAATAAGTGGTCCTAATCACCTTTGCTAAGTATTTTCCCATAATCTGTTTTCAACAGTAATTTATTGCAGTAAATGTTTGTTAGTATCCATTTGTCATCAAACCTGAAACACGTCTTTGATTTTCTTGTGATTTATCTTGATGTTTTGAAAAAATGGTCATGTGGTTAGTTGTGTACTGCAAATTATTATGGTTATAAAACTGTGATGTAAGTTCCTCTTCAATGGAACTAATGGAGCGTGGTCATAATGGAGATGTTTGGAACAAATTCTGATCACTGTTGGTTTTGGTGTAATACTGGAGTGGTCTCACTGAACTCAGGAATTTAAGCTTGTTCACCTTTGGTTTAGCTCAAACAATACCAAAAAGATTTTAAAAAATTATCTGAGCTATGTGTGTTCCTCAGAATTTACACTCTGTTCTGTTTCACATTTTTTCTACCTGAAATAACGTTTAGAAAGCAAGAGAATTTGAGATGGGTATAGTATATTTGTTTAAGAACTGTGGAGATCAGGGGATTTGAAGAAAATGATTCTTAAGTCTATATGCACAGTGATTATGAGAGTAAAAATGAAATAGAAGTTCAAATGTGAAGATTAAAAATATGTCAGGACCTAATTTCTCATTTAACTTATCAGTTTTGTGTTAGAGATAGAAGGTTCTGAAGTACAGCTCTGAGGAGGTTTGGGGATCTGTAGTCAAGTAATCTTGACTGTTATAGATCAAATACATTGTTGACAATTAAATATCCCCCCCTCTGTGTTATTACATACCTGCATTAAGTGAATTAGAAAGAATTAACTGATGAGGAAGTATGGCAAACTTTGTGTAATACACACTTGCAAAACTGTTCACTACTGATTTGGTGATGTAGCTTAGAAATTTACTTCAAAATATTATGGTGATCTTGCCAGGTCTGTGCATGAACACTGCTCTGGAAACTTGTCTGTCTTAAGGATACTACTCAAAAGTGAAGCAAAGCATCTGAATCTGGCCCTAAATCGGCTGTATTAGGGAATTGCATCAGTATCTTTGAATGCAGGTGAGGGGAATCTGGGCCTCTCTAAACTTTGCTGGTACTGCAGAAGGACTGCCAGGAGGAAGGGAGGAACCTGGGGGATTAGAACTTTGTGAATTTACTCCTTCTGCACAAGATGGCAAAACTGCATTGCCTCAAGAAACTGGTGTTACAAAGCCNTAATTCTATTTCAGAATTAATTAAAATAATGTTAGGATTGATTGTACTGCCTGCATGAGGATAATAAGCTAGGAAGAAGTTAGGTATTGTTGGGATCCCTCAGGTGAATAAATGCTTCAGCCACATGTATAGATGTTGCAGAGTTGATATGATAATTAATATGCTTTTTATTTCTCAATTCTGGCATCTCTGTTCGGTTTTATGAATTAGACCTTATTGATTAAGTAAAAGAAGACTTAGAAGAGGAGCAAAGAAGCCCTGTAAATTCGGAAGCCAGGCATAATTAGTTTGCACAGGTTTTGTTGTTAGAGTTTCAGGTATCGAATCAATAGAGTAACATTAATAATTAAGGACTTGGATAAATATACCAAGTCCTAGATTAGAGCTTTAAGCTTTAAAATGCTCACATAAAAGGTTTTCCTTAGGCTCTAAATGTTCTAAAGTGCTATAATGTGACTTCTCAGCTACAGATACTGTTAAGAAATACCAGGCTACTGTACCAGGGAGAGATTTGGATATCTCCAGATTGGACAGTACCTACTGTATGTGCAGGGAAACTGCCAGCATCACTTCTGCAAGGTTTTGCTTTCCTTGGCTGCAATTTAGGAGGGGAAAAAAAAAGTATTGAAAATAAATAATAGCAGACAACAGAAATGGTAGGAATGTTCTTAAGTCAAAATGGAGAATGTTGCCAGGTGGGGTTTTTTGGTACTTTTTCCATGTGAAAATACCCTCAGTGTGGCAGGACTTCAGCAAGCCACATGGATTCCAAAGGATCCACAAGGGACAAAGATTAGCCTGGTACCTCCAGCAGCCCCCGGCTTGCTTAGAACAGGGAAGGACAAGCTCCTCCTTTTGTCTAATTCAGAGTGGAGGCAGTAGACTCCTTACTTTGCTGGGTTTCCTCTTTGTATGTCATATGAAGATACAAAAACAATAACAAAAATAAGTAATTTTCTGTCGTGACAGTGTGTAAGTCAGGAATAATGTTAATACTTCCTCTCCAAGTAGTTTACTTTTCACTGTACTATTTTTTAATAGCTAATCTAAACCAGATGTTTCAGTTTTGGTGTAATTAAGTGGCTTTTTGAGTAAGCTGGCTCACTTCAGATTATCAAAACATATGTATCTCTTACTCCTTTTGAATCCTTTCTGTTAAGACTTCCATTTGGAAGCACATCCAAACCACTTTTCAGTTACTTTAATTATTATTTAATTTAGCATACTGACATAAACTGCCCAAAATGCTGTGCCTTAGACTGATAACACACTGACTGACATTACTGGAACATTTTCCATTGGCATCATTTGTACAAAAACTGCAGAGAATTTTCTGCAGGACTTGCTTGGAAGGGACATAGTATTTCTAATTGCTTCAATAGTCACTAAGTATATAGGGAGGAGATGAGCAGGGATAACACAAGGTATGTGTGATAGTATGAGGATCCACACAGCTGTACTGTCATGGTCATATCTGTGGATGAGAAAGAAAACAGATTGTTTTGCTTCTGGAAGCACAGGGGATGAAATTAGGCTAGATTGTGGTGTCTGCTAGAGGAAATGGAAAGGTCTGTGTGGCTGTTGCTCTGTCCATATCGATGCAAAGCCAGTCAGATTTTGTCTGACTTTGCAAAGACAGTCAAGTATTTGACTGTGTTGAAGCAGCCAGTGAAGGCCTATGTGATTTCCCACGTTGGCTGGGCTGTGGGATGGTAAGCTCTGCCTGAGCAGTCACCCAGCTGCTGCAGCCGCAAACAATCACTGCTTTGCATCCAGAGTTATACCTGTGCTGCTTCAGACTGGCAGCATGGAGCCAAGCTGCAACCAAGGCCCCAAAGCTGCTGCTTTTTCTGCTAAGTGCCTGATAACTCACTTAAAAGTATAGTGAGACTGATGTAGAAATCCATCTAAACAAGTTTACAGAGATGCCTGGAAATACTTCTAATTGAGAACTAAAAGATGTGTGTATCTTTCCTGTGTAGAGGTGAGGTGACAGTTTTTTAAACCTGTTGCTTAATGTTTTGCATGAGTTTGAATACTATTTCTCATTTCCCAGCAGAAACAGTCTATAATTTGTACAAAATAATTTTGCTTTCTTTGAAAGAGTTAAGAGAGGTAATATTACTGCAGTTGTTACTCTGGAGTGATTCACTTTGGTTTTGTTTATTATGAAAATTGCAAGGAATTTTCATCTCTCCCTGTGTCTGTTTGAAAGGAATCTACTGCAGGCAGAGATTTACTGAAGGAAGGTTTTGGAGGCTTGCATCACCCCTGGTAGCTCTTGTTTCTCATTCCTGACTCCTTCATACCACAGCCCAGGCTGCAGGGAGCCCCAAAGCCCAATGGGGCTTTTTCACCAAGATACTGGCAGACATTCCCAATTCAGTCTGAAACAGGGCTGGGAAATACGTCCCAAAAGCTGGTTTCCACTGGGCTGTGGCCAGTGTGAGTGGTGTAAGTGACTAATTAGCCTTGTGGTTTCATCAGATACTTGAGGAGACTTTACTAATTACTTGCATTGTGATTAGAGATGGAAATTATGTTTCAATAGAATTTTGCACGATTTCAATCTCTTAAAAAGTTGATCAGAAACCAAGAGGTAGGTCTGCAGGACAAAGTCCTTAGTATTGATGTTGTGTAAATCTGCACAAACTGCCTTATGTGAGTAGGCTGTGAGGACTTAAATAGTAGCAATTTTTCATTTGGTGTCCAAAACCCCTTTTACAACCCCACATTAAGCTGGAACCCCCACTATGGAACAAATACCTTTTCTTCAATCTCTTTGGTTCATGATCTTCCATCCTCTGGAAAATAGTAGAAAAGCATTCCTTTCATTAAATGGATTTTTTTAAAAAAACGGAGCAAAATTTTGGGCTCTAGGTAGGGTTTCACCTCCTTGGCTTGTGTAAGAAGAATGTGCATTTGATTGCAGTCCAATGTGCATATGTTCCACTTAGTTCATCCATGCCTATGTGATGAGTTAGATGAAAATGCTAATTTATATGTTTTTGAGGGGTTTTTTATGGAAGCACAGCAGTAAGCCAGGAGGTCAGTAGCTCTGAAGAAGGTAGGGATCGTCTGATCACCTTCTCTGTATGTTCTCAGTGGTACTTGTAAAATAAAAGTAGCACATGCAAAACAGGTCTTCTCCTCTTAGTAGCAGAATCTGAAGATCCTTCACCGAGGCCACCCAAGCTGAGGGTTTTGAGGGAAGCAAAACAAATACTTAGAGAAGGCTGTGCACAGGCTGCAAATGGATCACAGAAAAGCCCTGTCAGACTTCCAGGCTACATGACAAGTCCAGCAAAACAGTAGCTGTTATCTGCAGAGCCGGGGCAGCAGGAGATAGCAGCTGTGAATACTCGGGCAGGAATGGATTTCTTCGTGTCAAAGTCTGGGCTTTATGTGCATCTTTATTTCTCATCTGAACGTGGTAAAGTTGGAACTAATAAAACATAATGGCTAGTTTAATTAAAACAATTTAGTGGAGACTCCAAGATGCCTTCTGATATAAAAGATACAATTTGAACAAAATATAAGAAGCTGTTCATTACTATTTCAGCTTAAATTTAGAAGAGTCTGTGGATATTGAGTGGATCTAAGCTCAGCAAGTACACACTGGAAATTTCCATTCCAAGCCCTTATTAATTACGTTTATACAATTTACTTTCATTATCCATATTTTTGACATCAGATTCTTTTGCTTATTTGTACTGTGTATTTTTATTGTGGGTTGCTGGCACAGTAATTCCATATATTATCAGAGTCTATAATTTTGGCTTGAATTAGTGTTTTATATACTGTATTTTAATGGCAAAACTTAATCACAAATCCACAGTGGACAGAACTGGCACTCTCAGCCTGCTTCTATCTTCAGCTCTGTACTTTGCTTTAAGGACAGTGAGCCAAATACTCAGTGGTACACGATTGTAGCCTGTGTGTGGGGCTGTGGTGGGATCAAGAGACCTGGTTATTAGTCCCTTTTGCTGGCCTGTGGGTTTGGGAGCTGCCAAACCCAACAAGGAGGAGAAGAGCCTGAACAATGGTCAGTGAGGATGCAGGGATGGGATATCCTCTGGCTTGTATCTACCATACCTACCCCAATCCTGAAAGACAGGAGGGGTAAAGAGTTTGTCGTATGGGTCCTGTGCTTGTGGGGACTCCTTTGCACACAAAAGAACAAAGAGAAGGGTGGGGGGGTGGGGGGGGAAATAGAAATTAGTCTTGGGGTTTTTTTCCCCCCTTGTGTGTGTACAAACTCAATCCCATATAAATTTGATTTTTTCTCCCATTTGACTTTTATATTGCTGTTGGCTTTCATGGAGTTACTGCTGATTGACACTGGTGTAAAGGAAGGATTAGATCTATGATGGGTTAAACTTAAGGATCGAAAGGACTTGATGTCTCCTATCTGTCCATAGGAGTTACTGATGGGCAGCTGCAGTGCAGACAGCCCTGCCTGACCTACCCCTTACTTTGCCACAGCAGTTTCGAGTGGGAAAGGAACTGTGCTGTGCATTCTCATCCTTTGACCTCAAACTAGCCTTAATTCCTTTTGACTTCTTAACTTCCAATGATTAAATTATCTCATGTATTTTTGATCAAATCCTCTGATAAACATAACTATTTCAGCAAAACCATTCAGATTTTCCTCGTCTTGTTGATTTGAGAGAGTCAGTACCACTCTTTGAGTTAGGAAAGGAACTTTGGAAGCTTTGTACTCTCTAAAGCATTTGAATAAGCAGTATATTCTGGCTGAAATAGTGTGCTGCAACCTGTTTAAGGTGATGTATTTGCAATTAACTCCTAGTTGATAGTCCTGATACAAAGCACCCTCTTTTTAATAGTTACTTTAAGTTAACAAAAAATTGTTTTCTTTTGGAAACAGAGTTGTTTGAAAATTGGAAATGAACTGCTTGTCCCTGATAACCTGCCACCTCTCCGAATCTTACCAAAATAGTAAAAAATAACTTTATTTGGGTGATTGCTTTGGCTGTGCTCAGAATCCTCCCTGGAGCTTGTTGCTGCACTATCAATGTATCAGATGAATCGATGTTGTCAGTGCAATAATTTTAGGCAGAAGACAAAACCACTTCAAAGAGTATAATGACTTGAGAGTTTGTCAATAAGATGTCTTAATGTTTTTGACAACACCCATTTTGTTGACACAGTGGGTGAGGAAGCCTGACATCATTTATTGTGTCAAGTGAACAGATTTAGCTGCTGGTGAACCACATGGTAAATTACACTTTTCCCCCTTCCTGTTTGAGCTATCAATCCTGTTTTCCTTTTGGAAGCTGATGATTACTTTTTTCCCCCCATCAACTGAAAGACAATGTCATTACTTCTCAGGAGAGAAAAGAAGTGTAATTTCTGAATCTCTCTGGAAGGAGTCTCTAAAGTGCCATTAATTCATATTTAGAAAACTATTTGAATAAGATATCCCGTCCCATTGCTAGAAGAAAAAGTGAGATAGCTTTATTTATAAGCAAAGATCTTTTATAAGTGAAAATCTGTTTTACCATGCATGGCAAGTTCCCAGCTAATTTAAAACATTTAAAGTTATGCAAAACCATTTAGAGAGTTGAAAAATATGTAAAGATATGTAAAGACACTAAGTATCTTGTTCACTGTTACAATAATAGAAAAATCAAGACCATGTTTCAACTTGGGATTTTATCTTTAGACCTCTTTGCAGAGAGGCTTTTTTCTATACCTGTGTGTGGGTTTAGTTTCTTCTTAAAATGTTTTCCCTTCTTGTCTACTTAATCCTTATAAACTTTGATAGTCTTTTGTAATGATGAATATTATTCATACAGGAAAGTCCATAAAGCTTGTTGTTCATCAGTATTTGTCTTCAAACTTTGAAGTCTCCTAATTGCACGAAGATAGATACATTAAACAATTACGTAAATGCTCAAAAGGGAAAGAACAAAGGAAATAAGGAATGATGTAATCCCCGAGGGAATCATGTTTCTCTCTCCAGGAGGAAACTGTTCTCTTAAAGTTGGCACAACTATTGGGATGCTCAGCTGTCACTTTCTTCTCACATTTATTCTGAATGAACACAATCCATCCATCAGTGCTTAAGGAGTTTTCTAACAGTACATTGACCTTGAATGCGGCACATTGATTTTCAGTAACGCATCACAAATAGGGTCGTTACTGAGTCATCCAGCACTGGATGTGATTGGGAACAGATTTCTGAAATTCCAATACTGTGCCACCTGCCTCTGATGATGGATCATTCTACTGCTCCCCATCAATCCTCACCCCCGCTAAAAAATGTGACACCTGTATGAAATTTATCATTATATACAACACAAGGCAAAAAACAAACTGTTACAGTGGGGGCTTTTCAGCAGCTTCCACTCCTCTTGTAAGGATGGTTTACAGTGGCATTTATTTAGAGAAGTGCCTCTTGTAAAAGGGCCTGGTGGCGATGGTGACAGATGTAAGCACTATGGGGAATTAATGCTGCAAGTGGGAATGAGCAATAGATAAAAACAGCCTGGATCTTAAGCTGTTAGAGGTTAACACTAGATCAATTAGGGTGATTGTTCTGTAGATTGTAATGGACAAATATACGTATACAAAAAGGGCATTAGTGAAATTGGGGAGGAAGAACAAATAGAAATTAACTGATGTTAAAGTAAAAATCAAACCGGAAAAGATTTTGTGTTCTAAAATGCCTGGAAATCTGACTAAGGCTGGGAAAGGGAATCTTTCAAAATAATTCTCGAAAAGTATAATTGAAAGAAAGGTGCTTGCATTTCTTCAGGAATTTGGAAGGGTCAAGTGAATTAATGACTTATCCCTTCTCATTGTGCATATAAATGAAAGGGTAGGAACAAAATCTTGGATCCCCAGAAGTTTTTAGCTCCCTAATGTCCACTGAGATAAAGAGGGATTTGGATTTAAATTTCAGGTTTATGACTTCTGAAGCAGTAAAGGAGCAATAATTCTTCCTTTTCTTGGAACTGGCATTGGTTTGAGGCACGGTGGTTCTGTAACCAAGCTGATGCACTGATGTTGTTTATTCATTTAAAATGGTTAAGAATTAGCTACTACACTGAGCAAGCTGGGAGAATAAATGGCCTCGTGGCTTATAAAGTGGCAAACTTTACATTTGTTCTTATTTCACTCTGTGCAGCTGATGCTAAGAATCTTGAAAATAACTCAATTAAGTGGCTTGTTAATTTATTCTCTCTGCCTGTGGGTAATTTTGCAATGGTTTTATTAAAAAGATGTATAATATGTACTCCACAAGCAGAATAAAACCTGATAGCAGAATAGGAAATAACCATCTGAAAATGAAATGAAGTTGATAATATTTCCTTACCAGTTATTATTGCTCCTCTCTTATGTCTAATTCTTAGCTAAATTGAGAGGACCTTATTGACCAAAGTACAATAAAGTCAGGCTATTACAGACCTCTGTGGAAAGAGTATTTTGCACTGCTTTATAGCAAAACATACATGCCTCGCTCTTCTTTAATATCAGCTTCAGAGTGTCTGCTGGTTGAAGGGATATATGGATATCTAAACTCTTTGTAAGATCATCTTTGCTTTTCCATCCTACTTATATTGCCCTCGCTCCAATTAAGTATTAGGCAATCCCTCCAGCATCTTTTGTGGCATATAGCTCCAAGGTATGAGTCTTCGAGAAACATTGCATCTCTGCATCTCTTGGTAAACAGGTAAATTGCCCTGTGCTCCTGCTAAATCTCTCAATAAGCCCCAACTATTTTAAGAATGAGAGAAGACAAAATAAAGAAAAAAATACAGTCCTGCTGGAAGGGAGAGAAACTACAAGCCTGTAACTGAGTCTATTCCCAGCTCTGTTACAAACACTTCAGTTCTGGACCTACCAAACCATTGGTGCAAAGAGCCTTTGATGACTGCTGGACCTTCACCTACTTGGACAGAGCAAGACTGTGAAGGGGAAAGGGTCAGCAGCAAGATTCAGATCCATATCTTGAATTTTTCACAGCGAGAAGGTTCTGAATACTTCTTTCTGGGTTTGGGCCCATCTCCAGTTCTGTATATGTTAGAGAGTGTGCACTTCTCTGTAGCAATTACCTTTGAATTCTACTAAATATATTATTACCTTAGTCTAATTATACGTTAATTGCCTGAGAGAACTCACTTTGACTGATCTGAGTATTAAAATTTATGGGTTATTGAAATAAAAACCCGAAGTATGTGCTGATGTCAGGTTCAGCTGTCTGTACATTATGCTGGAGTGTGATAACTTGATGAGAATTAAAAAGCTGCCTATGCCATAGCAGTGAAGTAATATTTTATGTCTGTTCTAATTCCCACCTCAGACTTTGTCTTACCTTTAGCAAAACAGACTCACGTGTTGGAAAAGGGAATAATACTTTTGATGGAGGTATTCCCTGTGTGAACTTGACCTACCCCTCGGGTTCAGCTGGTGCTGTGCAGAGGTGGCAGGAACCATCCTGTAATTCTAAAAAAAAAGTCACAAATAGGGTGAGAAGACAGAGCTAGGTTGTGCGAGTTTGTTTTGAGCCGTATATTTAGCCTTTCTGTGTCTGGCCACTGTAAAAGCATATTTAGAGATGCAAAATAAATTATTATAATGGCTATTTATCTGGGGTGATGCTAGTTTTAAATTTTTATGTTAGAGTACTTTGACCTCCTCATATAAGTATTGCTAAAATTCTAAAATATACAGATCATCAAAACACCTGGTGGAAAATGTCTTATTTGAGACAGTTTGAGTATAACTCTGCATGTATTTTAGAAAGACCTGCATTTGTTTTAACTTCAGATATCAGAATTATGGGAAAACAGATGCAGTTGATATACTAACATAAACCTCATTTGGTTTTTCAGAAAACAGTTCATCTGGTTTCCTGTTCCTCTGTGTGTGTGTATTCAATAGATGGCAGCTTGTTGGTTTTTTCCACGAGTAAGCCTTTGATTTAAATCAAACCTGTAGTTGGAAATATCAATTTTAAATTGTCCTTTCAGTGTTAGCAAGGAAGGCAGTGTTGACTGTCGAGCAGCCAGAGATCTTACCGTACACCTTACCTTGGCCACGTTGGCAATTAGGCCATCAATCCAGAGAATTAACTCCAGCAAGACATTAGTCGTTCCTGGAAATTACAGTGTTCATTTCTCTCTCCCTTTTGTATTTAAATAGTAGGGTTTTCAAGCATATTTGTATGGACCTAATTAATGCATGTGACAGGCTTCTGATGTAAGGTGGAAGAAATGACAATTAAACATCTTGGAATAAGCACATTCCAGAGTGTGCACAAGCAAGTCTTTATGCAGGGTACTGTGGGAGAAAGTGCTCAGCAACAAAGCAGTGGTGTGTTTTCATTTGAAACAACAGGATTGGAGTGAAAAAAGAAAACAATTCATTAGCATTTGTGAGGGAAGTTTGCAATAATCATCGACGTTTTGTAATCCTGCGGTTTTGCAGTTCTTCTACAGGGTAACTTTGTGCTATAAAAAGCCTTATTTTAAGTTTTACTTTGGATGTTGGAGACGAGGATGAGGTTAATGGTAGTGACACTGGTTAGCCACCAGCTTTTGTTTTGTGTCTGAAGAGATGCTGCATTGCTGACACATGAAATTCAAGATGGACTTGAGTTTCTTTTCACCATGCAAGTTTAATCTCTTTTTCCGTCTGATGTACCCTTGTTACATGGGCCATATTCCTTCTAGTTCTCATGGTGTAACCTGTTCACCTTGCTGTGCAGGACTCCAAAAGGAAAATGTAAATGAAACCAGTGGTAACATTAATGGCAGTACTCATATTTCTAGACATGTCATCTCTGGAGGCTAACATTGGCAAAAAGATATCACAGTATGTAACAGACTATGACAGAATATACCCTCTCAGTCCGAGATTATTCTCATAAAAGAATAAATGGGAATAGTATATAATGTTTTAATAAAACAGCCACCTGAATTACAGAACTCTGCTATGATATGTTGTGGCATAAAGAAATAGCCAGATATTCATTTATGTATTCTGACTACCCAGAGACACTTTTTCAAATGTTAAACAGGGGATGCCGTGGGATTGCTGTCAGACTGCTTGGAATAAGAACAGTTTTGGTTTAGTGGCATATGTTAGGAAAACAAGTGCAGAGTTCAGCTCTGTTAAGGTGATGTCCTTGCTCTCTTGAAGGTAGAGGGAGCATTGCCATTGACTCAGCCCAGGGGAGTATCCACAGTGTGACTTGGTCTGGCTGAGTTGAAGTATCATCTCCAGCTGCTGTGGTCCGATAGGAGCCAAATCCGGGAAGTGTTTTTGTTGTCTCTCCATCTCACTTGGGTATTTCTACAACCTTCCTTGTGTTCAGCCATGGGGTTAGAACAGCCAGTGGTTAAACTGCATTATCTCCCCGTGAGCAGGCAACCACAGTACTCTCAAATTGTTTACACTGTGAGATAATTAATGGATTTAAACACAGGGAGCTCTGTGATACACGTGCCTTCTGGCCACGGCCCAGCAGCAGCCTGGTTCTCGTCCGGGTTCAAAGCATCCACCCTGCCCAGGAGAGCAGGGCTTGGGCATCCTGTGAACATGCCCTGGGCTCTCCAGAACATCAGGGTGCTGGTGAAGGCTGAGGTTAGCCTGGTGCTTGTCTCCTCCCCATGGGTAGCTTGCACTGGAGGAACTTTTGGTCTTCACACAAAGGTTTTCATGTGCTGCTAAGGTACATCTAATGCCAGCCCATAATGAGCTGCCCCTGGAGCTCTAGCTAAGTGATGTTTTAGGTTCCTATATTTAAAGCTTTTATCAGTAAGCAAAATAAACAGAAAACAAAAGTGTGTTTTCATGGGGCTGTAAGACAAGTCTACATCTTGTTTAATGTCTGTGTGGAGATGCAAGTAACCATGACTTTAAGTTCTGGTACATGTATATACACCAAGTTGTCACTTTCTTGGGATAAGATTGTGCCTATAAAATGATTAGTGTTCTACTGATTGTTTTAAAATAACTCAAGCAGCATCTGAATTTATTTACATACATGATATTGCCTTTCATAAACACAGCTGTATGCAGAATGCCAATTCAAAGATATTTTTGGAAGTTCATCCAACAGTTCAGCTGGGATAACAACAGCTCACTAGCCTAATCTCATTTTCTCCCTCAAGGGCAATGGACCTAGTAGGTACCACAACCTCTTTGTTTCTGTGCCCTGAACACTTAAAGACATGAAGAGGCTTGGGATGACTGACTGAGCCCGTAGGGTTGTTGCTGCAAGGATGTTGGAGGATCTGGTTACTCCTGCTTAGAAAGGCCAACCCACACTGAGCCATAGCCACCATCCAGCAGCTTATCCTCTTCAGAAACAGCCGTGACAGCCAGCCCAGGTGTCCAGGGCTCATGGAAGGGGAACAGGCAATGGGGTCATCCTTGTATTCCCTGCAGGAGTCTGCTGCTCCAGGCAGCTCCCTGCTTTGTTCACACCCTGCTCATCTGTGGTCTTTGTGCTGTGAGAGTTGGCACTGAGTGACAGCAAAATTATGGATATAGGTCAAATTCCATTAAGACCACACCTTTAGCAGCACACATTCACCCTCTGGAATTTAATATTGCTCTTCGTTTAGCGATTTCCTTCTCCCCAGTTGTTTGCTTTTGAATTTAGGATAATATAAGTCATTATTTGAAGTAGGCTATTTAGAAAGCCCTGCACTGTTATTATTTAGTAAGCCAGAGTTACATTATCACTGGCTTCAATCTATGTTTGATGAAAAGATTTTTCCTATTTAAGAGGAGGGAAAAAAAAATGTAAAAGTCTTTAATGGTTTTTGTACCTATTCCAAGACCATCAACATGCAGTATAATTAGAAAGTTCTTGTCTCGTTTAAAATCTTTTTTCTGTCTCATGGGACTTCAGCATTAAAAATGCAAGATTTATGTATATCATATAATTATTTATTTGTAGTACAGCAGCACTTAGAGGTATCATTCAATCTTGGGGCCCCATTTATGTGAAACTCTGTACTAGCAATAGCACTATTGAGTCAGACTAAGAAATCCCAAGCTGAAATTGTGCTAAGTATTGTACAAATATATTGCAGTAGTCACCGGCTGGAAGAGTTTGTATTATAAGTAGTTAAGTTGGACAAACAGTTAAGACGAGAGAGGAAGGATTACTCACCCAAATGTGTCAGATCAGGAACTGAAGCGTATGACAATCCAAGGCCAGATTTAGGTGTGTAGAAAGCTAAGTTAGAAAACTGAAGGTCAATCCAGTCCTTGTGAGGATTTACCTGCCGTGCTCAGGGTGCTGGTTGCTGAAGCTGGGAGCCTTAGAGCCTACTGCAGTGCTTCCAATCAGAAAATGGGGATGAGATATGTGTTGACTGCTTTTGTTTACTGTGAGTTTTGTAGGTCTGTAGTCTGGCTCTCTAGAAAAAGACAATGATTTCCTGGCTAATCAAACCTGTATTAAACCGAGAAGGAATCCATGTCACCAGGCAGCCATCCAGAGCATTTTGAAAGCTAAATACTAACAAGATTTATTATGCCCCTGTGCTTCATTCTCATTCTTGGAGTACTGAGTGTAGCATGTGACTTTGTTTGATTATTCAGGCTGTTTGCTCTTCATATTTTACATTTCTGAGTTAGGGTAAATCTTGAAAGGCAGAAAACCCCACCGTTTACATACAGACTGCTATGCGTAAGTCAGCTTTTTAAATGATTGCTAGGAATAGAAAGTCATAGGTAAGTAGGACAGTTTATTTTTTGGCTAATTGACCAAATTAGACACTTGGGGACAGATAGTCCCAAGATGTCTCTTTTTAAGATCTTCCTAAAGAGCGAGTAACTGACCAAGAGTCAACAGACAGCTGCCTTCAGTTAAGTGCAAGATTTGGCTTGGTGAGTCCGTGCACACAACAGAGTGACATTAACTGGTCATCTGGGAAAGGAAAATGCTCACAGGCTTGGTTGAAAGTCCCTGGAGCTCCATAAAGTCTATATCCATATGAAAGTACATTCTCCCTTGTGAAAAAGCAACTAAAAAGGTGGACAGAGGCGGGAATCTAACCAAATGTGGCTTACAATCCTCATTTAAAGGTTTTTGGACTGTGCTTATCACTTGCATGCTGTATTTTAGCAAAGTTAAGTCCCAAAAGCTATCAGAGTGAGTAGCAAATTGGGTCATTTTTTCTGATTCGCGTAGGGTTTTTGGAATTCAGCAGCAGATGTCTAAATTAAAGTACGTATGTGTTCCTTGTATTAACAATCCCATTAAACCGTGCTGCCCTTCCCACCCACCCCCCTTTCCAGAAATATATCCTATCATTAGCTGCTATCTGGAATCGACAGCGGAGTAATTTGAACTCTGGCTCCCAGGGGCCTCCTCCTTTACTTCCTGCTCTAGGAATAAGGTGTGTATTGATTAGATATCAGGCTGTAATTGGGCTCCAATCTCTCTGCCTCAAGATATATGATGGAGATGACAGGAAACAGATACCCTGTTGCTGCTTGTAAATAGTCTGGTTGAACAAAATGGTTTGTAACCACTTCAGTGCCATAGTCTTTTATTACCAGAATGAGGTTGCTTTATCACTTAGTTTGATGGTTTTTTGAAGGGAAATAGTATCTTTCTTTCTGAAGAAGCTAAAATAATTTTAAACAAATTTAATTCCTCTTTGGAGGACCAAAAATAATCATCTAATAGTGCACAGCTTGGTATAATTATACAGTGAGCATGCCACAGACATAAAATTAATTAAGTTCATAACCCCAATCTGGCACCCATTGACTAATTTAAAAAAAAAAAAAAAAAAGATGCTGTGCCAAAGGAAGGTGTTTGTGGTAGTTGAAGATCTGGAGTTACTCATGGTTTATCTGTTCCAAGGTGTTCTCTCCTATATATCAACTGTACCAGGCTAAATATGAGTCTATTGGAAACAAAAGTGCAGAGTAGTGCAAATGTCTTGCTTCAGTAGGTCACAAAAGTAACGTATTAATTATTGGCTTGAGGGAAGATACATACACTCCATTAAATCATCAAATGAAACACAAGCTTATAATCTTAGAAGTATATTCTGGTTGTGGGGCCATTGTCCCACAACTTGAGAGAAAGGCAACTTTTACCATTTGTACCAAAGCTTTGGAAAAAAATCCAAAATGCACAGATTGAAGGTGAAAACCCACAGCCTTTTGAGAATTAACAGACTTGGATTTCTTTTCAGAACTTATCTTTTGGGCTTCTTTTAATCCTACAAAAGAGAATCCAGAATAGACAACCAGTTTATTCTGATCAGTGATTTATCTGTGAGATTCCTAGAGCCTTATTTCAGAGCTGTGGACCAAAGTAACTAATGTGTTGCAATAATATATTTAGCACATGATAAGGCACAGAGAAAATAGAGGAAAAAGAAAAAAAAATTGCACACATTCCCTGGCTGAGAAGTTATTGAATGTTTAAAGCTTGGGAACAGATAATTTAGGGAGAAGTAGATTTCAATGACTTCCAGTCTGTATATAAATTGTGAAATCTAATGCACCAGTACTTCATTTCTCTCTTTCAAGCATATTTTGGATGGCAGTTGTATCACATTTATACCCCAAACATAGTTTGATTTTTGCATACAAGATGTTTATATTCTGCTGCTCCTCAGAGTGACCTTAATGTGATTTATTGACAAAGGGAGATAGAGCCATTCTATTTTTTGAGCAATAGCAGAAGGCAAAAGAAAAAAATATTTGTAGATTTTAATAAGATCCTCCATGCATACATATATTATCTGTGCTGCATATTACATGCATTTCTGTTGTTATTAGAGCTGTAATTTTGTTTCCTTTTCTGTAGTGCCTGATTTTCTTATTTTCCCAATATTGCAGCAGTGTAACTCCACATGCTTCATCTGACCCCTTTTTCTTAAATTCTGCTGTGCAGAGCGGTGTGGTCTTTCTGTCCCTTCCCTCTCCCATGTGCCAAACCTTTTCTATTAACAGATTACATTTAAATCACATAACATGCCTCTTAACCAAACCTCTGAAAGTCCAAATTCTTTGGCTTTCAGTCAGAAAAAAAGAAGCAAGGAATAATAACTTCCACAGTGATTGATCTGTAGTAGTGTTAGCCCTGTTTATGAAAAGAGTCAGAAAGCAGTCCTGTGAGTTCAGTGCTCTGCTTTTAGACCTGAGGAGTTAGAGTTAAGAAAATCGATATGAGTAACACTGAAGTAGGAAGGAGTGAATGGAAGGAAAAGCTTTTAGCAGTAATCTGTTCAGATCTCAAAACAAGGTGTCTAACCACGGCAAGGGAACGAGTGGGCAGAGCTTGACACACGTGTATGTGCTGAGAAGATGCTGTCACCTACCAGCTTTTTATGTTCCTCTGCTTTGCTCAGATGGACCACTCTGAGAGGAAATGCAGTGAGGGTGTGTTAGACTGCACTTGTGGGTGAATTGAAGGTCCTGACTCATATTTGCAGGTGAGCTGGTAGAGATGCCTTCTCAAGTCATTCCTGAAGCTCTTCTGGATGTCACTTCTTAAGTACCTGTGACAGATCAAATCACTTCTTGGTTTCAACCACCAGGGCTCGATTTATGTATTCCAACCCTGCAGCTGGGCCCCAGTCTCCATTCTTCTGCTGCTCCCTACAATAATTCCAACAGAAATCCATCAGAGAAGGTTGTCTGGGGCACTATTTTAGTTTAATATATTTATAGCACTGTCAAACAAAAATAAAGCAAGAAAACATCCACTTCATCACACAACTAACGATAAAAGTTAATATTTTGTGTTCACTCATGCTAGACTTGGGTGACTGAAAGAGGGATCAGGGAGTGAACCATTTTGTGGGCTCATATGGGCTTCATATCCATACTCTGACCTATTTTTCAGGATTGCTTTATGATAGTCTGGGCTTTTTTCATTAGGACAAAGTGGAAGGGTCAGTGCAATCATTTAAACACACACATGCATGCAAGCATACCCAGGCAAGCACTGATACGTGTATTCCTCAGAGAATGCAGAAATAAGTCACTGCACTTTATCAAACTGCTGGTATCAGAACACTGCCTTCAGAAATCCTGCTTGGACCCACAGAGTAGGGCAGAAATCTATGGAAAGAATATATTAGGAAACTTGGAACACAGGAATCTATGGATGTCAAGGGTAATTTCCAGGTTTATAAATATGGAAATCATGGCAAATGCAAGTTTGGTTTAAGAAGGAGCAGGTCATTAATTTCTGGTTTGAGTTTTGGAATTTAAGGTTCTTGCTTGCTCCTCTGCCTGATTTTGACAGCATTTCTAGATGATAGACAATAGTGCATGACATTATATTAATATATTTACTCTTTAAGTAATTTGTCCCTTTTCATTTCTTTGTCTCCAGGCAGTTTCAGACAGTCAGGAGGACAATCAATTAGAGACCAGTAGAACACATGTTTTATTATGAAGGATCAACTAAATGCTGTCAATATAGGATGTATTTACCCTATAGAACCTGACTACACAGCTTGGTGCTGCCATGGGCCAGCTCCAAGCCACTGGGGCATGAGCCAGCCTTGGTCAGGGAGCCATTTAGACACATTAGAGTGTGAATGTGTCTGAAGTAAGAAGTTTTGTCTCTCAGGTGGATTTATCAGCATCTTCCCAGTCTTATGCTAACATGGCTCTGTGCCTTCCAGACTCGAGCTGAACTCCAGTGATTTGGAGTCTGGACAGTTCCTAATGTGCTCCTGTTTGTGTCTGACTGTAGGCACAACTGTAATTCTTCTCTTGCAAACTCAGTTCTCTGAGAGTAAGTTCCTTGGCTCGATTTCCTCTTGTCTGGCAAATCAAGCTGAAATCAGCAGAATTAGGTGAATGTAGATCAGATTAGTAAGCCAACGCTCTTCATCCATTAGGAGTGTTCATTTGAGGTGGGATGGTAGATATGAGCAAAAATTTGCAAGATAAGGCCTTTAATCACAAAAAACCCACATGGAAAAATCTGCTTAATCGAAAAGCTGAATAGGCAATGATTCTAAATAGCTTTGATTCTTAATGGGGACAATAATTCTGTTTAATGGGAATATCTTTAAATGATTTAATGTTGCTTTGGGTCTTGTGTTTATCTTGGTCTTATGCTGGTCTTGTTTGCTTTTCTACCAGGAGCATTTGATGGGTTTAATGCTATGATATATGCAGGAGGGGCATGTGTTGAGGCACCCCTGCCAGTTTCTGGCTGTTGGCTTGCTCCTTCCTTATCAATTACACTTGTCAAGTTGCCTTACTAAGTGCTGCAAGGCTGCTGTTGGCTTGGGACTGCAGAAGTCTGTGCAGAAAGTGGCTTCACCCAACTGCATCAGCCTAAGCAGCATCCCCAGTGAAAAAGTTGTGAAATGAGTGCTTTCTTGTCACAGGGAGACAATCAGCTCTGTGTTGGGGTTTTGCTGTATGATCTGTACTCTGTTCCATTTAGGTCAGATGTTGCTGATAAATCAATAAATGGGAAATGGAATGATATTTGGATATGGACATGCTGTGTATCCTCAGACAAAGGAAATGAGACAGCAAATCACAGAACAGAATCCAAAATTCTGGCCTTTTTTCCCCTCACTATCACAAATATTCACCAAATTATGAACATTGTGTGTGTCTGTCAAAAGCCAGCTGTGCCAGAATAGATCAGAATAAAATAAACTGGTGAAAAGAGAAGCAAGCAGTCCAGGTAAATAAAAAAAACTAAGTAGACTTACTGTGTTGGAAGAAAATCACATTCAATGCACATTGCCACAGCTTTGTTAGATGTGCTTTCTGGCTTTGAAATTTGGCTGTGAATTTGTAGGATCCTCAGCTTTTCTTAAATACTGTCTAAAACAAAAATCCCAGAGATACTTTGATTTTGCAGATGCTCTGAGCTCATCTGAAGCACAAACCTCAGCTTTCCCCTGTCACCAAATTTCCTTAGTTTATCTTCTTCTAGAGCAAATTCTGCAGCATTAGCTAATGAAAGCAAAACTTGATTAAAGGAAAAATTTGCTTGTCATTCATCCTTTCTCTGCTGTTGGTTTCTTAATTTAAGAACTAGTCCTTGTGTCCATTATTGTACTCTATTTCTTCAGGACTTAATGGTGGGAGGGAGGAGCCCAAAGGATAGAACAGATTGATGAAGTTCCTCTGTCAAATGCCAGGGTTTGGCTGGATTCTTGGAAAATTTTGCACTTTCTATTAACTGATGTGTAATTCAGAGTAGAGGGATATTGTGTGCTGGTTTCTGACCTTTGCAAACACTAAATCATGAAATTATCTGATTTATTGAATTTCTCCTCCCTCACCAAAATCTTGCCAAAGTGGTCATGACCACAATAAGTGAACTGAAATGACTTTGGTATTTGTATCATATATAAAATGTTTATTTTGGGATGCAGTTTGTGAAAATATTAATGTAAGATGGTTTTGGCCAGAATTAAGCTTATAAAGAAGTAACATTTAATCATCAGAGACTGAACTGCACTCAGGCTGAACGGTGGTGTTCAAGATGACTTCTTGAATCAATTTATTCTATTTCTGGTATTAAGCCTTAACCTGGCAGGGTCCTAGGGTTGTCCGTAATGCTGTAGATAGTACTTTGTCAGTGTGCTCTAAAATGCTGTCTATATAATTCTGTACTGGATTTATTAGAAAGTTACCATCCTTAAAACAAGAATTTTTTTGTTCTTACTTGACTTGAATAGGCAATGACACGTTTTGGAAGAATGATATAGGTCTTTCTGTTTTGTACCAGATCACTAGCAGGTTTCTTTAATATCAAGCACTTTGAAAGAGGTAGAAACTTGAATTAGAATATTACAAATTTTGAGTTAGAATATTATGAATTAACCTCTCCATGAAGTGAAGTCTACCCAAGTCTCTACCATATATCCTTTGACCTTGTAAGATATTAACCATCGTGGTCACAACTAGGCCTATATATACCATGTGCTTAGTTTTGAACACATGTACAATTCTTCTTGCAGATTGTTGTGCCAGGGACAGGCATATAAACTGAATGCAGAAATTGAATCATCCTCTTCTAAAGAAAATATATACTGAAATTGTCATCTGATTTTTATTTTAAGTCCTTTAGGCACATGTAAACTGTAGAGTGTCTACCCTGAGAAATGGGATGCTGCCACCATTCATACATTATTTTCTTCTCTTTTGCGATCCAATGAATTCCAAAGGAAAATTTAGGACCTTTTTGGGAGGAGTTAATTAAATTTTGAAAGTTTTGCTGCTAAGGTGGCTGTGTTCTTGTAATGCCTCTTATCACATACATCTTCACCACAGTACATTTGCATGGCTCTATATTTCTTTAGCAAGATTGGTGTTTTCTGCTGGGCAGGAGTGGACCAGAGCAGGTAATCAGTGCCTGATGCTACAGGCTGACACCCAGCCCTAACAGGCACCTTGGCATGTTGTTTTGGGTACCATGGAATAGAAATGCTTATCTTATGTGTTGGGGGAATTTTGGGTTTGGTAACTGGAAACTGAAACTGGAGAGGGGAGGTAGTGTGTACTTAATGGGTCAGGTAAGGTTATGCATTGCCTGGAGTGACTTTGTTTTGCACAAGCATTGGATCATCTATATCCTGAGGCTTAGCTCTTCTTTTTACCCTAAAAAACCTCTTGCTCTTAGCCTTTTGGAAAATGATAATGTCAGTGAGGTCATTGCGGAATTGGATGTTAGGCAAACCACTGGATATTTTGTTAAATAAAATGGTTCTTGCCAGTATTTTGCAATCAGTCCTTTAAGTTTAAACCGCATCTTAAAGTCAAAATGTGTCTATGTCTATGGACAGATAAACTTGTGTGTGTATACAGTAAGGCCTAATCCCCTCATTAATTATAGTTCTTTTTTCATTGCAAGGATCTTTAAAATAGATAAACAGCAGTTCTGAAATCAAAATGTGGAGGGTGAAAAACATGATGTGTTTTTAAGTTACTTAGAAGGAGACATATACAAGGGGCTGACTGTTTCTTAGCAAGAAAAATGCCTTTGAAAATCTTTCCATAGTTCAGGTATCTTCTTCAAAACCACATCTGATAGGGATCTAATCTCTGTGTTCAATAACACCATCATTAAACATCAACACATCACAAACAACGTGTTTATCATTTTAACATTGCTTTCCAGGATCAGGTTTAAATTATGGTCTGTAGAAACAGTGTAAGACCTGTTCTTTCTGTCTTATTGTTGTTGGGTTTTGTTTTTTCCATTAAGAGAAATGTATTTGCTTCCTATAAAATGAGCATTTAATACCAAGTGAAAGATGAACTGCAAATGGTCTTTGGTTTTAACACTTTGTGGTCATGACTCTGCTAGGAGGGAAAAAAAAAGTCACATGATTAAGGTACAAACAAAAAAAAGATGCACAGAGTTGACAGTGAGCTGAAATGAAGACTACATTTCAGAGAAACTTACTTATTGAGAGAGAAGAAAGGGCTTTGGTTCACAAGTGCTGTGTGCATGAAATGAAAAGCTGTGCACATTTTCATGCAGCTTCTGGCTGCACGTTTCCTGTGTCAGTGCACTTTCCCTGTGTGAAGTGATGCTCAGGCTCTGTGGTGGCCCTCCTGGGGTGGCTGAAGGGCCTTCCCAAGGCTGGGGCTGAGTCCCATGAGCAATGGCAAAGCTCTGCTGCTGCTGGGCTGTTGGATGGGGAGATTCAGTGGTGGAGGGGGAGACCCAGCACCCCGGGGCTCAGCTGGGATCCCAGTGCTTCACTGCCTGACAGCCCTGCCTCATTCCTCAGGCATGGAGCCTTTGTTCTGTCATTCTGGGCCACAAGGGTATCTTGGAACATAACTTTTAGGCAATTCCCTGATATTACAAAGTGATAACTGTCTCCCACATCATTAAATTGTTCCCTTTTAGACAGCTGACAGGAGGTAGACTGATGCCGTTTGTCTCTGGGAGGGGTTGTGATGGTACCTTGTATATGGCCAGGAAGACAAGATTATTGCACAACACCACCTTGCTCCTTCTAAGCAGCAGGCAAACATTCATGTTGCCTCCATTCCAGGGGCATGCAACTACCTGAACTTTTCTTGAACTTTTGACATCTGCAGTTTGCCCTCTCTGTAGTAACGCCTCCTTCTCAGTACCATAGTTCACTGTCAAAAGAAGCTTGAAAACATGTTTTCCTCTTTTTCCAATCACAAGAGGCCACATTAAGCCTTGTATCCAAGCAGGCCCATACACGTTGGTATGTGTGCAAGCTCTGGGACTTTCTCAACTATACAGCTTAGGAGTGAGAGTTTTAGATTACAGAAAATAATAAAGGTAACATGTTCCGGGCCATCAAGAGATTTTTAAAGCACTTTTGAAAATTTTTCCTCTAATGTAATTTTTTTTTTTTTTTTTTTTTTTGTGTACTTGGAGGCTTTCAGGTAATTTTTGAATCTGTCAGTTCAGCTGCTCCCTGTAACACAACTGTTTCTTCTGATGTCCCAAAGGCAGGGCTGTGGAGCCTTAGGGGCTTATTTTCTTGGGCTGGGTTTTGGTTATGTAATGAATTGCAAAGGCAAACACAATTTTTCAGTCTTTATAGGAATTAAATACTCTGAACTCATCTATAGAAGGTGATATAAATAGCTGTACAGGGTGCTATGCAGGGAGGTGGCTTTGAATCTGTTGTACCCTCCTGTTCTCAGGCAAATTTTGAATGGCTTCGAGGCTCTTGTTTCCTCTCAAAGACCTAAACATCCTTCTGTAAGTAACAGGCCTTAAAACATGTTTCAAATTGAAACTTCAAAAATAATAATTCATTTCTGGCAATTCTGATCACATATTTCTTTATTTAGAGAAAAGAAACCTTTCTGAAGAAGGTCCGGGGATCATCAAGGTCTGAGCAAGTGAGGTCTTGTCAGACTTTTACAGACAAATGTTCTTAAAATTGAATAGCCCATTTAGTGGCATGAACCATTATTTCCTTATCTCTGGTTGTTCCTCTCTTTCTTTACTAAGATATTTATTTCCTGTGTCCTGTTAAATTCCCCATCCTGTTAGAATAAGAAGTGGGAAAAAAGGGAGAGAAATTGTACTGAAGTGCATGGCCACATTGTCATTGTGGTTTCCTATTAACTTTTTGCTGATTCCTGCTTACTTATCCTGCTCTACTGTTCTGTTACACTTTCCAGCAGCAGTGTGTCTCTAGTGATTTGTCTCTGAAGCACTAAAACTTACTGTTCACTGCTTTGCTGTTGTTGTCTTCATCGTGTAAAATAGCCTCCTTAAGATCACAAGAACAACAGGGCCAGTTATTTTAATCAAATGATGTTTTTCAGGATCCGGATAGGCTGCAATATCAGCCTCTGCTCTGACCTCTAAAACAAAATCACTTCCATTCACGTTATTATCTTCAGTGTGTGGGAAACAGCCGGAATCTGAATATTCTATTTATCCTCCCTCCATGATTTTGTCTTTTTTTTTTTTTTTTTT
>VXBX01006773.1:101092-132844 GCA_013400415.1 Scytalopus superciliaris | reverse complement strand
TTTTTTTTTATTTTTTTTTATTTGCTTGGTTCCTGTTGAAAATGCATCCAACCTATAAGTGAACAGCCTCCTCTGTGTTCATTCCCCAGCATTCTCCAAATATTCACATTCTTAAAATACCATCATCTTCCTTATTTTCTCAATTCTTTATTTGTTTACCCTCAAAAGCTTCTTTGTAGCTGCCTACACTGAGCTGGGAAAACATATAGTCTAGTCCTCCCTTATGTAAATGTACAATAGATTGCTAATGTCTTTGTTACCAGATACTAGCAAGCTTTATTGAGGACAAATCCATATGCCAGTGAAATTGTACAACATGAATGTTCCCAAATGTATGCAATGTTCTTCAGATTAATTGGATTCTATGGAACATATTCCCATCACAATGTGAAGAGGTTTTAAACATATAACTCTCATTAATGTTAATGGGAGTCACATGCTTAAATCCCAGCACTTCTGGATAGGAATAGCGTTGCTTTAAATGAAGCCAATGTCCACCTCACTGTGAACTATTTCAACTAATGATTGCAGTTTTCTCCTATGGATGGGAAGGGAACAAGTGCTACCAAATTACTTCATTAAAGCATTTCATATTGCTAACATTCCTGGACTAAAAACCTCTGCTAAACTGCAGAAATAACTTGTTACTGGCCATATACCTGTGTTATGTTAAATAGTGAAGTATACCTGTTCAAAGTCAGTCTTCAAATAATAGAAATGAACATGAAATGGCATTTTCTTCAGTAGAAGGAAAGAACAATCCTCTTTTTTTGGTAGCACACATCATATTTTTGTGAATTTGGATATATATTTATATATATATATACACATAACCAGAGCATCCATTAATTTGTAAGAATAGTACTAGCATCTCAGTGTGGGCTGTTTAATTATGTTTTGCCTAAACCTAAAGAACAGCTTTGGCAGTTTTGTTTCCAGGTATTATGTCATGATAGTTAATAGTACAGTTATATCACAGTGCTGGAAATGCAGCAGGGATGGACATACTGGAATTTAAGGCGGTTCTTGAACAAAGTCATTGACTGTAGACCATAAATAGATAACTAAAGAAATGCCGCTCTGAAGTCATTAAGGAAGTTTTGGATTACTTTACATCAGTCTATATAAAATTCATTACTTAATATCTTTATCAGCTAACTAATCACTTGTAGACTAGTAATTAATGTTAATAATCTAAGAGCAACAATCTCTTCAGAAACATGAGTAGGGGAACTAGTGTTTTAGGTGAACATCTTTGTGTTGTCCTGGAGTTGTTATGAGCAAACTCCAAAAAGTTGGTTCAAACCAAGACTTGTTCTTATGAGACTCATGAGAAGCTGTGCCTTGGAAATCCTGCTATGGAGTAAAGAGAGCAGATTTCTGACATCACATAGATTCCTATGGAAACTGATCTCGTACTCTCAAGGTAGGATTATGTTTTGCTTGCAACAGGATGCAATGGCCTGGGAAAGAAACACCATTTACATGGCAAGAGCAGATGTAACTGCAAATGAAATCGACAGCTTGTTTCTCTATTCCTCACTTACTCCTGTAGGGAAATACTACAATAATGTTATGTAATCATAGGATAGATTTTATATTCCTAAAACAACCACAAACAGAAGGGACAGAAAAAGAATAATTCTGTGTGACATAATTGGATATGGCAATAGGCCAAACTGTTTAATTCTACTGGAAAAATCCCAAGTACTGTGTATGGAAGCTTACTGTGGGAGGGAGAAGCAACATCAATTGCTTGGTTTACATGGCATATGTGTTGGAGAGGCTGAGGAGAAGAGCACAAAATGCATCTTCATCATCTTGAAAAGGTCCTTGATATTTGTCTTAAAAGACACACTACATCCTCTCTTCTTTCTTCAGTCAAATGTATAGGGGGAAATGGTCTAATACAGCCATGAGCTGGGGTGGTTGTGCAGGCAGTCTAAGGGAGAAAGCATTTTATCCTGAAAACCATTTTGGCTGATTGTCCAAATTTGAGTCTCTTTTGGTCAGCGGTGGACTTGTTCCAGCTACTCCATTTCATCCTCTAACATTTTTCAGTCCATTCCCCTGGTGCCAGCAGTCCCTTGTTCCTCAGAACAAGGCCATGCAGATAAGCAGTAGATCTGCTGGTTTGCACAATCATACCTATGGAGAAGCATTCAGAGGTTGGGAGATGGTTATCACTGAGCACGTGTCAACATCTTCAGAACTCATTTCAGTATGAGTAAACTGTTGCTCAAATAAAGCTCAATTCCTTCCTGCTTGTTCAGTGCTTTTCTTATTATACTAAATTGCAAGCTTTTTGTCTGCGACGTCATCTTCCTTATGCTGGCTTCCCTACAATCTACTGATTCATTTACGACTCAAAGCCTCATCTCTGTTGCCTGAGTATCTGAGAAACTGATTTAAGATTCAGCACTTGTGGAATCTGGAAGCATTACGTAGTCTTTGCTTTTCCCCTTTAATTCCTCCTCTAGTGTCAAAATTTCTGCTCATTTCCACTTCTACCACTTTCATGCTTCAAAAGAGTGGAAACCTTTTTTTCTGCCACGTCTTCCTTCATGACGTCTCTGTATCTTATCACTGATTGATTTGATGTGTGAGTCATGGCAAAAATTGAGTGCCTCATCTCCCTAACCAACCACCACCACCTCCACTTTTGTCCTGTCTTTCAGTCCTGCCATATGAGTGTCACAGTTGACTCGTCTCTCTTTTTTGTGTTGCTTCATCATGCAAGTGGCCAGTCCTGTTATAACACTTATGTTGACTCAGGACTAAATTGGTAGATAGGGGGTTCACCCGTACTTTGCATTGGGTTGGACTGTTCAAAGATCTCAAACAATCCGTCTTCAGTATCTTTGTCCTTTAGGTAGTCTATCCTAGCTAGTGTCAAACTGGGAAGAGATTAATTGAGGTGGTTTGACTGATTTGCCTGGTAGCCAGAAAGGACACTGCACAGGGCCAGAATGTGCCAAATTATTTTTCTTTCCTTCACTGGTTTGACACGCAGTGACCCAGAATGAGTGTGTCCTTGTAGCCTAGCCAGATACAGAAATTGATCCCTCTGATCATCCTTGTGCAGTTCATAAGCAAAGACATCAGAAAGAGCAGGGGTGGACTTGTAGTTGCCCAGTATCTCTGATGGATTCATAAGCACGGTTCTCAGCAGTGGAGTTAGTGTTTCTGGGTATTTTAGGTAATGTATTAGCCTAATTTATCAGTTGCATATATGGCTGGAGTCTGAAATGAGAGATGTGAACACTGAGTGACCTTCAGTGAGCAAAACCTGGACAAAAAAGCTGTGTTCTTGGCCAAGGCTTGCTAAAGAATTTTATTCTTATTCTGATTGGCACTGACCAACACTCCCACTCTCCCAGTTTAAAAAGCATAAAAAATGCGCTTCCAACTTAGTGAAAATCAGTACAATGAGAGCAATGAATCCTCCCAGTCACAAGCAGAAGATCGGTTGTATTGCACAAGCTGTGTAAAACAGTAAGTTTGCTTGGCTAAGGTGGGCTGGACAACACATCCTGGAGGATGCAAAGTGGCATTTTCTCGTCTGATTTATTCAAGATAGACAACTCAGTGCAAGACAATCAAAATCCCACAGCCACTCTGGCTGATGAGGAAAGCACCAGCCTAAATTCTCCTGTAACAGGTTGTGGTTGGATTTGCACTAATGTAACAGAAAGCAGAATCCACCCCACTGCTGTTTAAATCTCTGCTTGGTCCTGCTGACTCCTACACACTTCCCAGCTCTAATGAGAGGCCTGAGGCCCCTTGGTCTTGGTTACTGAGACAGCAGAGCATAGGATATGCACTGAGGAGTGTGACTGGAGTGTGGAAGGAGACTGGGCTGCAGGTGATGCAGAAATTCTGTTGGAAGATAGGGTGAGATAACTATCATGGTGCTGTCTTTGATGACTGGAGACATATGGAGATGAGAGAGCAGGAGATTTCTTTCTCTTGGCCTGCTGTTCCCTCAGAGCTTGTCCACATTTGATTGCCCTCTTGATAAAAACATTATAAATGGAAAATGTAATAAAAATATGAAGTTACACAAGAAAGCAGTGAAACACCTACCTAAGATTTTTGGTCTGGAACATCCCTTTGTATCTAGGCAAAACAAATTTTAATGTGACAGTGATCTAAGACTGAGGATTTATGCTATTCATTTATTTATTTGGCATAGCTCTTTAACAGTTCCTTTGGGGTTTCACAGTCCCTTGGCTAATATTGCTGGAAAATGTCTTTGTGGTGAAACATTGACCATCATACTGAAGGATGCCTCATCTTTATTCCTTCTAATCTGCTCTAGTCTGGGTGCCATCTACTGTACTAGAGCTCCCATTGCTAGGCATTGTACTTGGGAAAACTGCTTGCTTGTTGTTTCTTTTTTTTTTCTTTTTTTTTTTAAGAAAAGGAGAAGTGGGGAAGAAAGAGAGAGGGGGAAAAGGGTTTGTGAGCCTATGGTGAGCTTAATTAACATCGCTGGAGGGACAGCAATAAAGTACTTAAGAGGGCTATAGTAAAACCTCGCAAGACATGAACGAGTCAAAATATTATTGACGTATTCAATTATTTGCAGTTTGTGGGGGTTTTGTTTTCTCTGACGACTCCTGAAAATAATAAAGCACTTAAAAGTTCCGCTTTCACTTGGCTGACCTAGCCCTCTCTCAGCAGCACAGTGTGTTACCCTGGGAGGGAGCTGAGCTGGAGCCAGTGCAGGGCGAGGAGCGCTGAGAAAGCAGTACACACAGTCCCTCTGGAGGGGAGCAGCTCACATTCATCTCTGGGGGCTCTTCCTGCCTGGCCTGTATTATTTATTTTACTATTATTAGCATTTCTGAGACACCAATCACTATGGTAACTCTGTGCCCATAATAACTTTGCATTTATATGATTCTCTTCACCAACACTTTCTCTGTACTTCACAGTTACTAATTACTTTCACCCTGCACACATGGCCCATTGCACTCTCTAGATTATTAAACCTGAGGACTTTTTACAGATGGGAAGGCCCAGGTAACAGAGACCTTAAAGGATGAGTCTTTATGGGTCTCCTGACTCCTGGACCTGCCTCTCTAGAATAAATCTGTATTTCAGCTTCTTTCCCTGAATTCCTAGAGGTGCATTGCAATAGGGACTTAAGCCATCAACCCCCTTGTAGGCTTCATCTTTCTCTTTAAATTGTGCCTATCACTTTTCTTCTGCTTGCTGAGCCTTTGAGACCCAGTGCTGGGAGCCAGGGAAGGTTTTGGCTGAATGATCTTGATGGAAATATTTCTCACAGCTCTTCAAGAGTGCATTTTGCCTTAGCCTTGCATAGACAGACATTGTGAGCATCGTGACCCCACAGCAAACATAAAGACTGTGGGAGGACCTCAGTGGTCGTGCAGCTCAGCTGTGCCCCCTGCCAGCCTTAGAGATGCAGCCTGGAATGGCCCTGTGGCATCTCAGCATTGGAGATGTTCACTGAGGGACCACTGTGCCGATCCTCACAAACCTGCTGGCAGGTTAGCTGGAAACACCTCGGAGGAGAAACCCCCCTGCACAGCCAGATCGCAGGACAGCAATCTCATCCTGTTTTGCTTTGGTTTCCAGCAGCAGCCGGGACTCTGTGGATGCAGACACCCACTGGCACAATAGTGTCATTTTTAATCCTTTTAATATTTTTCTTTTTAAGAGCATCTTAGCTCGAGGGCCACATGGAGGCTGAATGGCAGGAAGCCTGTAAGCTCTGGGGTTGTGGAGGGGAAAGGCACAGTCTGCAGCAGTGCCACTATGCACAACACAGGAAGAATTATAGTTGATTTTCACATATATCTATAACATCTGTGTGCCTAATAAAATTGATGGAGTTTGTCATAATCAGCCTGTACTCTCCAGTGAGAGAATTATGCCTGAGCATTTGGAAATCTCATGCACAGGCAGTTACTGAGGGAATGCTGTGAAGATTAAGTTGTTTCTGCGTGGCAGTGGATACTTACACTGACATGTAGTGCTTGCTTCTGAACTGCTGAATGGGTTCTCAGGAAGAGTATGTTGTTAAGTGGGACACAGGTATTAGCTAAAACCCCATACATTTACATGGGTGCCTGCTGTCACAAGTGTGCATTTACATGCATGCAGTTGCACTAGGGTAGTAGATGTTCAATGCAACCAAAACTAATCCCACAAACGCTGCATGGAACAGCCCAGCTCTCCAGTCCATGTGGCAAAGGGAAAGTCCCTGCAGAACAACATAAAGGCACTGCTCTGATTTCCTACCAAACCCTCACCCACTGGTGTTCCTGGCATTACCTGTGCTCCAGGTTGGCTCTCTGTAAGGTGTGAGCCCTTGCTGTGCTCCTGGGCTTGCTCTGCCACAAGGTGTTGTGTCCTCTCTGGGCTGCCCCATCGCTGCCATGTGCTGCCTTGGGGCTTTTGGAAGTGCAACACACAAAAGCCACGGCGGTGGAATGAACTGACTCTCAGACATTCTAGTCCTCTGAGGGCTGAAACGTGAGAAATTAGCCTTTTCTAAAGTTTTGGCTTTGTAGAAAATCATACAGCAATGTTTTGTAATAAGGTTACTTAGTGTGCTACTTGCTGTGGGTTTTTTTTCTGTTGTGAAGAGTTGGTAAAATCCATGTTCTGTTGCTGGATCAAATGTAATCAGCTGATAGCTGTCAGGTTCCCCAGGAAAAAATGGACAAAAAACGCTGTGATGACAAATTCTGATCACATTCATTTTAAAAGCAGAGATAGCTGAAATTTCATATGTGATGGATTGGAAAACAGTACTCAAGAGAGATTCATACATTCTGTATTTATTTACTGCATTTTGTGGGCTATGGGCTTAAACAAAATTGGTTTTGCATCCAAAATGTAATCTGAATGCCTGTGAACACAAGAAGGCAGATGAACACAAGTCATTTGGGCATCCAATTCCTTTGCATGTGCATGTAAACACGTTTTGAAATATCAGGGTGGGCAACATCTAGCAGTTTGTTAAAAATACAGACTCTGATTTTTTAAGATAATGATTTGATTTGCTGTAAATGTAGAAAATGTGTATTTCTGACTGTGGTAGTTCTGTACCTTCTGCCTCTTCATCACCTTGTCAGTGCTGTGGCTTAGAAAACCTCCTGGAGCAGCGTGTGATAGTGCTCATTTGAGTTCAGAAGGAATCCAAACCAAATGAACCTCTTTTGTAACTCCCCTGTCTTTTTGGGATGGATACAGCCATTCCTGCTCCACCTTTTGAGAGAGTTTTGGGGCCTGACCCAAAACATGTAAATTTCCAAGGGTTTCAACTCAAAATCACACTGCTGTAAAACCAAGCACTGAATTGCCATTTAAAAGTGAGTTTAAGTCTTTTATTGTTTTAGATCCAATGATAATAAAGACAAAAAATGCATTGGATTAATAATGCTCCTACCTTGAAATTTAATTTAAAATCTCTTGTAATGTAATCACATTTGGGTGTGCCATTACCCAGATGGAGAGAAATTTGTTATGTTGAGAAATTGCTTTAGCATAAGAATGACTTGAGTTTATTAACAGGGAAAAAACATGACTCCCCTCCCCAACCACTCCCCATGCATTCCAAAAATAAGAAACTCATTTCAACATGGACATTACTGGTTAAAAAATAATTACACATAATGAAATGTCATATTTCACACATACTCCCTGCAAACCATGCTTCTTAGTCTTCCCCAAAACACTGCAGGGTGTAACTGGCTCTTTCTTCCTCCTTCATGAAAAGAATATTTCACAATGGAATTGTGTGATGACAAAAAATGGTGCTGGAAAAGCATCACTACCCAGAGAGACATAAGGAATTGCCACAGGCCACTGCCTATAATCCCACACAGTATTAAGTAGTCATTGTATCTCTTTCCAAGGCTTCATTCTTCTTTTGTGACCTACAGCCTCAATGAGAGTTTTTTACAGAAATAGAACGCTGTGGAACAGCAAATTTGGGAACCCTGTCATCTGACAAAAAATGTTTGGCTTAGAATGTTATTTTTTTTTAAATGTATCTTTCAGCCGCTGTCATTAAAATTGTTAAACAGCGTTAGAAACGTGTTTTGTCAATTACCTTGGGGACAAGTGTGAAATAGTGGACTGTTAAATGTGTGCCACAAAAAATAAACTGCACAGTGCGAGTGCTGTAGGAGGAACGTTTGCAGGTCGGCGTTCGCAGGGCTGGACACGCGTCGGCACACCTCAGCTCCTTATGGATCCTTCCCACTGCTGGAACAGCTCTAATTAGTTGGGACTAGATATTCCCAACTCAGGGATATGCTTTCCATAAATATTTGTTTGCATTTAAAAGCAGATTTCTGCAAAGATTCTGGTGCTGACAGTTTCCCTTCAGGAGCACCAGCAAAGTGCGGCTGCAATGCCCAGATGTGCACAATGTGTGTGAGCCATGTCGTGCACTGAGGCCCCATAATCAGCTAAGCTTTGGGTTGGTTCTTCAAGTATGCATTTGGTGAGACTGATCCTTACGTTATTATATATATTTAATATGTGAAGAAGTGTGTACATCATCCAGCATTAAGCTGAATTGCACAAATTAATTTTGTGCCTGAGAACAAGAATTGTCAGTATATACATTGCTGCTACCTCATTTCTAATTATGTATTTTTGAACATGGGAAATACTGTGTATCTCTGGAGGAGAGGTATTGTAGTTTCAAGAGCTTAGCTTTGGGTGGATACAAGCGTTTTATTCTTAAACTTTTCCTTTTTGAATAAATATATAGAGATAAGCCTGTGACGTTACTAAGAAAAGAGACTGCTAGAGATTATGATTATCATAACTGCAGTAGACTGGGATAATGGTACTGAGTTAAAAGTTTCTGTGGGAAGATTTTTGCAAATTCCGAGGATTTTTGCAGATAGCAAGAGGGAAATCAAAGATGTTTGTGGTTTTATACTCCTTAAAGCTCCATCCCGAAATAAAATAGGTAGAAATGAAAGGAACAAAATAGGCAGGTAAAGAACTGATTGGAAACTCCAGGAACAAAATAAAGACAGGGAAGGAAATTTGAAAAAACGTTTTAATTCTTATTGAATGAACAAATTATATGGGGGGAAACAATGCTCATTTTAATACTGACATTTAAAAAATCTTCTCAGCTTAATGCTCCAACCGACTCCTGTAATTAACAGTACTCAATTGTAGCACTTATTAACCTCAGTAACAATTTGTTTAAAAAATTGTTTTGCAAAATTGCAGTCTGTTTTTTATTGCTGTGCTGTGCTGGATGTCTGGGAGAGGTTATACAGCCACCCATAACCCACTCCATCCTCAAATCCAGGCATGCTTTACATTCAGAGCTTTGAAAACCAGCTAAATTTACACCCAGCTTGCTCTGGAAATAAATCTGCTCATTTAGATGAGGTCTTATTTGAAATGAGCTTAGCCCAATAATTAATCATTTCATTCTCTTTATATATTTGTGGGTATTTGAAAGAAGTTTGATTAGTTACCAGTGATTACACTTCCCAACACCCTGCAAAGGAAATAATAAAATAAAACCCGTCAGGCTTTTGGAAGAATTGCTGGGGCTGAATTTGGGCTGAATTTAATAGCGACTTACTAACCGGCAATTATTTGTCTGTCTTTAACAGGAACTCCATAATGAAAGAGGTTATCACCCAGGAGTTATACCCAGCTTGTTTTTCAGCCCTGCAAAAAGAAGATACTGTGCTAAGAACAAAGCAGTGATGGCTCTTGGGTTCGTCTCCAGGCACAAGGACAACAGCGGAGCTGTTTTGGATGGCACACGCACAGGTACCCACTGACCCATGGGACACTCATCCCCCTCCTGCTCTGTCGTTTGGAGTAGTTCAATAAATGCAAGCAAACAGACAAGCTTCCATCTGTTGTTTCTAAAGGCACTAAATTATTTTAAGGAGTCCTGAGATTCAGGTCTGAAGATATTTATCTAATTCAAGGGTTTTTTTCTTGTAAGGAGCAGCAGAGGGTAAAAGATCGTGTCAGTCTGAGTAGATATTGCACCTCTAATGCTCCCCATTGTTTCTTATCTGTATTGTGGCCAAAGCGGATGGATGTCAGAGTTCAACATATCCATGCTGTTTAACCTGGTGCTATTATCACAATGACCTTAACCAGCTAGGCAGTTCACAGAGCAGGCACTAAACAGAGCATGAGATGAATTTAATGGATTACTAGGGAGTATGTTATTGCAAGGAGAAGCACCTGTGGAGCAACATATTTACCTCAGTTCCACTGAATGAGCATGTTGAAAGTGAATTGGCACAGCCTTCTGCTTTATGAAAGGAAGTATTTTGTCATTCTTCATGCTTTCATTAAGAGGATTTAAGGCAGAGGATGCTGAAATGGTTCTGTGTTGGCACCAAAAAAAAATTCACAGATTAATAGTGAAGCTTGAAAATAGTAAAGCATCTGATTTTTTCTTTTTCATCAACAAGCCTAATAAACCAGGATGAAACTATTAACATACAAATAGACAACATTCTGATTAAAACAGCAGCAGCCAGCCCAGCTTGAAAAAGACCTCTTCACGGAGAAAGCAATTATGATGGCAAGTGTTGTCCGATTCACTTCCATTTGCACCAAACCTACAAAATCAAAATCATTATTTTGCAGAAAACACTGGTGTTATTTAAAAACTGAGATGCTCTTGATTTTTATGGACATGATTAGCATTTTAGAAACCCCAAATGTACTGCAAGGTTGTATTCCTCTGAATTTCTACTCTTGGCATATACTGTAAATAAGGAAGAAGAAACCCTAAGGATAAAATATTGGGAGAAACCTCTCCAGAGGAAGGGCAGATACTATCCTAGATTATACTACTATAGTATACTTGCCTTCCTTTCCTGCATCTCCCCTAAGATGATCATCTGTGGAAAGAATATACTTACTGGCTAAACCATCATTTAATAATCTATCTCCTAAGGATGATAATGTAGTGGAAAGAAGTTCTCTGATTTTAAAGTCAAGCCATGACAACTGATAGCACTAAGCTATTTCAGCTTAGAAATTTTGTTTTGTCATGAAATGAATCACTGGCACAGGAGAGTTTCCCCTCATGACAAAGCAAACCTGCTTTCCTGTTTACATGGACTGAGCGTTCCATGTACAAACCATCACGGAAGCCTGTCCAGTTCTGTTTGCTCCTCTGAGCAGAGAGGCTTTTCAGTAACATTCTGCTGCCCAATTCCAGTTTATGCAAGTGGAGCATAAGTGGTACCAAGCCCTACTTAATTTCTTCTTTCTCTCATTCAGAGAGGGTGTAAATACATGCCAAAATCCCTCCTCATTCAGCAAAGTGCAGAAGCTCATCAGTAATTTAAAGCATGTTTGAAGCTGGTTCTTTACTGAGGTGTACACATGGGTATGTAGAGATTATTTTTTCCATATCTTGTACCTTGATACACCCTGCTCATTTTGGAGAAAGCAGTGAAGATGCACTTTTTCAGGTGGAGGTAAGAGTGGGTATTGAATTATCTGAAGGAATGCACTTCATTTCACCTGAGAAATGCAGTTCTCTTGGATGTTTTTAAAAAAAAATTAATATGGTGGCTCTGAAATGTTGAGACTTTTTGGTATCTATCCTGATTTTAATATTAAGGCAAATATGCATTAAATGTTCCAGTGGGCTCATACAGTTACCTTTTACTTTCAATAACTTTATTTTGAATATTCCTTTCTAGCAGGACAAAAACTGGTAGCTTCTCACTTGTTTGAGTGGTCCAAAACCTACTATTATGTATTAGCAAAGAATTCAGGGTTGGAGCAGCATGGTGGAAGATGATTTCTGCGTCACACAGAGTTAAAAACCTAATTAGACAGATAAAGTAGCCTCTAAATATGCAGACGCTCTTTTGCGCTCCAAAATAGTTGCATCAGCTATCAATCAAGTGAATAAATGATGCAGACAGGCAACTGAGGGTTTTCATTTGTGAGTAATATTAATAGTGGGTGTAAAATGAAAGATATAATAAGTGATGAAGATACCACTCAATGCTTGGATGAAATGTTTTCTGAAGTTAACTCCAAATGGGGAGTTCCAAATGGGACACTTGTATGGGTAAATAAAACTCCAACTTGGCAGTGGCCATTGTACTTTCTCAAAAAACTATATCGAAGTGTCCATTGATTCTTGTTCTTCTTGATTTTGGTTTTCAAGCCCTGTATTCTGGCTTGCTGTTCATTAGTCGGGAGTAATTGGGCTGGGAGAGCTGCATTCAGACCCTGGTTCAATATACAAGGCAAATGAAATATGCAATTATCTGATACAGAGTCACAGAATTGCATCAAATGGAAACAAATGGTGCCAAATCAAGACCACATGTTTTTAAGAGGATTATGAATTTAAGAGATATGCAGCTAAATGTCATCTATTTGCAAATAATTGAGGAATTTGGAAAAAAAAATCCTTTGAAGATTTTAGTGAATTAGTAATTGTAAAAACACTTGCCAGAATTTTTCTGAGGTCAATGTCCAGAAGTCTGAAATTCAGACAGAAATTACTCTGTTCATGATTATCCTTTCTGAATGGTGCTCCTGATTGCCCTTCACTGAGGTCTGATCATTTCCCCATGAAAGACTGGACATCTGAACCAATGATTTCAAGCAGTGATTGACCCCAGAAGTTTTCAGACGTTCAAGTTTTTTTACAAGTCATATTAAAATGGGCCATTCTTTATTTAAAATCTAAAAATCTCAGAGGTGCCTTCTGCTAGCATTTCATACCCTATGTTTGCAGTGCCTTGACAAAAGATCTTTATATTTTCCCTATTCAGATACTGAACAGAGCTCTTCACCTCATGTCTGTCACTGAGGTCTACATGTGGTTGCTAAGCCTCCACTATCACATGGAAGGGTGGAGACAGAGTAGCAGTTTTCTCTGGAAAAGAGACAGATGATCATGCCAAGTCTCAGAGAAGTATTGGCAATGGCTTTTCTTGGGATGGGATTGAGACACTCTTTGACAGGAGCCAACACCCATTTTGAGATGAAAAACGTTCATCCCATCATGTAACTGCAGTCTTTTCTCCGGCAGACATTTCTCTGGGAAAACACCCACTGCTGTGTTTGAGGCCAGTGGAGAATCCTGTGCCTTGCTCTGCAGTCCCTCAGTCGACAGTACCACCCTGCCTGTGCTCATCCTCTCTTTTAATTTCTTTTTTTTTTGCCTGCATAAAATACTATGAAGAGCCAACTGGCACATTTAAACATAAGAATGCAAGTGAAACAGTCTTTCCCTGCTTGCTGTCTTGTTTCTAGGGAGTTTATGGTGGTATCTTGTCTCCTTTGTCGGTTATCATTATATATTGTCCGGCACTTTGGGGTTTAGAGGGTCCCATCTGCAGCCAGCAGGAGTCTTACAGAGCTCACATCTCCTCAGACTGGTGTGGGAGGATTGACAGGGAGCCCACTGTCAGTATGTGCACTGCTGGTTCAGGCAAAATGCATACACAAAAAATATACTTTTGGCTAAATTCAGGCCCAAAGGAATCACTATCTAGTGTTTTTCTCTCACGTGTGTATTTTTAGACTAGAAATAATTTGGATACTAGCTTGCATAAATCCTGTTCTCTGAATGGTTTGAGTTTTGGTGGTGGGACAAGGTCGTGTAAACCTGTTTATTCAGTTAATTCTGAGTAACTGTTGAATTCATAGCAATTCAGACAAGTCTGTGATATACACCTGAAACACATAGCCAAGATGAGGCAATTCCCAAATCATCTAAAATCTCATTGACAGATGCAACCATATAAACAGTCAATTTTAAAGCTTTGGTACAGAAGACACTAAAGGTCCTTATAACTAAGTAATAAAAATACATTTTAAGAGTACAAAAGGATGAGTGGGTACTTCCAAATACACACTTCAAGATAGGCATTACAGGATTCCCAGAAACTTTTGGAACTGGAGGAGATAGTAGTATCTCCAATTTGGATAACCAAGCAGGAAACAAGTGCTGTGAGCTTTGGAAAACCCATGGAGCACAGGGATGGGATCAAAAGGCAGAGGTAAGGGAAGGGCACTTTGTGGGCTTTATTGTGTCCCAAGACTCTGCATCCTATTTTCTGTACTTAAAGAACACACCGTGTTGATTTTCTGCAATAAGCAGGATATTGTTTAAGTCCTTTTCCAACAAAGTATTATCAAGGTTTTTTGTTTTGTTTTGTTTTTAATTGGGAGCAGCAACAAAGTTCAGAGCACCATATGCAGATGTTATAGTGACACAAAAGTACAAGATAAGGTGCTTCCTACCACAGGAAGGCTATTTTAACAGTTGGGTTTTAAGCTGATATTTACGAAGGAAGGAAAGTCAAAGGCAACAATAATTAATGTCATCATTATGGTCCTGATTTTCAGAGAAATATAGTGGGATTTGGAATTCAGTTGCTTCAGCTGTGCAGAAGACTTTAGTACAACATCAAGCAGTATTTGTAAGACAATCAACCTCAAAATCTAGGGTTTTTTTCCTAATTTTTTTATGTTTTGTTAAAATATACGGATTGCAGATGGAAAACAAAAAAGGAAGGTAAATTCACAGGCCTCACCAACTTCCCTCATTAATGGTTCTCAGCAGAACATGCTGAGCTTTGTGACTTTTTTATTTATCATTAAAACACAATTTTTGTTATTTGCTGAATGGTTAAAATTTCTTTTCCTGATAATTTGAGGAGGTAGCTGTTTATCATATGGAATGATAAACAAAAGCAGTGAAAGTCTTTTCAAATGGGTTAGTTTGCAGTCCTATAGAGCTATGCTTCATCAGTTTATTTGCATCGTCAGGAGAATCCAAACTAATTTAGTTCATGGTAGGGAGCACATGTTAATGACTTTGCTGGGTGGATAAAGGTACTGCACACCTCCCTTCTTACTCAGTGCTCCTGATCTGCAAGCAGGCCAATAGATCAAAACAACGTGTTATCTTAGGGTAAGGAACCTATGGAATCGAATTCATGATGGCCATGCCATTCTCCTTAGGTGCTTTTATACTTCACAAAAAACTACTGGCATGTTTGCTGCTGTGTCAAACTGTCCAAAGGTCAAATTAGGTGCAGGTTGGATGGATCTCTGAGCAACCTGATTTAGTGGATGGCATCCCTGCCCATGGAAAGGGGTTTGGAACTAGATGGTCTTTAAGGTCCCTTCCAACCCAAACCATTCCGTGATTCAGTGATGTCCCTGCCCAGCAGAATCAGATACTGCTGTCCAGTGAGTGAGGAAGGGAGAGAGCTCTGTTGTCAGCTGAACAGCATTTCTGCTTTCCCAGCTTCCTGCCTTGTAGGCTTGTTCTGACTTCAGCTCTCTGGCCTTCACAGTCTTGAAAAACTGTATAAAGGAAGCAAAAGAAAAGGTATTTCAAGGAATGAAATTAAGAATTGTAAAGATATTTGAATAACTAGTGTTTTCAAACTGGGTTAAAGCAGACTTAGAGTAATCTGACATGATGTAATCCTAGTGAAGTTGCAGGAAAGCAGAAATTAAGCATTTATTTGGAGTATTACAGTGTCTAGTATAAGATATTGTTAAGTACTGTCAGTAACTCATTATATATTTATTTTAAAAAATAAGAACTTAAAAGAAAAAAGAAATTTGAGATTAGAATGTGGTTGCTGTACATGCATTATACATGCTTCTCCTTCTGTTCCACTAATGGATCCTGACTGCCAGAACAGCGAAATGAACCATTGAAATTAGCGGAACTAAGACCCAGATCTATTAAAAATTTTCATTTGCCTCCAGTGTAGAATTTCAGACAGATCCCTGATATCTGTGAAGCATTTCCAAAGCATCACAGCTTATGCTGTAAAATGAGTTTTCTGTCAAAGGGAACTAACGTGGTGGTAGAAGCTGTTGGGTCTTCTGCTGTCTAATGGCCACACTGCACAAAGACATGAAAAACAAAGGATGAAACATCTCTGGTGGCATCTCATTAGTGTTGGTGACCAGCTGAGGAAAGAGACAAGAACAGCAGAAAAGGCTGAGATGAATGGAGCAGGAGTCATCAGCATGAAAATGCCACCTTAATTATACCTTGTTCTGAAAAGAGCTAAATCAAGGCAAATACAAAGCTGAAACTAAGAGCCACAAGCCACCCACTTAGGCTTCACTACCTGATATCATCATGGGTATATTCCAAGTCACTGCTGGAAATAGTGCCTCTTACCTTTCCGTCTTTGGGCATCTCCCACTGCTGGAAGAGTCACTAATGCCAAGATTTTCCCATTCTCAGCTGAAGTCAGAGATGGAATATTATTGCAGTTAGAAACTTATTTATGGGTCATCAAACAAATAGAAGATGCAATGGAATTTAGGGGCTACAGTAATTACCCTCTTAACGAGAAAAATGTTTGCAAAAATATCACTAAAATATGGTGTGGAAGTGTCAACAATCTGATTTTCAGTGCAGAGCACTTATCAGGAAACCCCCTGGTATTCTGTTTCATTTTTAATGCTGCCCAAGCATGCTGTGCTTTTGCCAAGATAATGGAAAGCTGAATCTTTGCTGGGAATTTCCATACTTCTGTGGCTTTAAGTTGTACCCTTCAATTTTTTAATTTTTTTTTTTTTCTGTTTTGGTAATGGGAAGTTTTAGTGCCTGGAAAATTTGAGACACTAAAAGAACCTAAAAAAATGTATATGAAAGAGACGGTTTGGGTTTCTTCTGAATCCTGGTCAGACTCTGGAAAACAGAACCAAACCTCAGAACCAAAAATTCCTTCATGAGTTTTCAGCATTTTTGCTAATGCTGAGTTCCAGGGTCCGGTTTACACTGGGAAACCTTGACTCCTGGCTCCAAAGGGTTCAATTAGTCAAAATGGTTGGCAGATGGAAAAAATCATTAAGTTCCATCCAGTGTTTTGAACAATAAAAATAGACTCAAGACACAATGGCCTTACCTTGAACTTTGCAGGCCAGTGTCACGTTATGATAAAGAGGGAGCTTTTAGAAGCTGGATTATCTACCAGCACACGGACAGAGTGTGAAGCTGGGCTGCAAGGGGGACGGGTGCCAGAACCTTGCCGGCTGAGCGCATGATTATTAGTTTAATGATTTTTAGCCCAGACCCAAGATGCAAATTCTAGCAATGAGAAATAGCTCAACATGGATATTATGAGATTACCAAAACCTCATGATAGTAGTAATAACAATAATTGAGCGTTATTTGAAGAGATGCTGAAATTCATGGAAATTTAAAAGTATTATTCTTAGAAGTCTTTTTCCTAAATGCTTTCTGTTTCCTGAAAATGACAGAAAAGCAGATAGATAACACTTTTGCCAAACAAATTTTTTTCATTTTATGCTTAAATACAGATTTAGATACCCAACTTCAAGAATTTGAATTTGAAAATACAGTTATGGACCAGAAACATAACCTGTGCCATAATTTGACATCAGAATTGTTTTTACTTCAACTATCCCATAAGATAGGTGGGACAAGGAACTACACCTGACATTACACACCTGATCATTCTGAAAAAAGAGTATGTTCACAAAAAAATAGAGGTATGTAGGGTAAAATTTCAAACTGGGAAGTGTGGCTTACTACTCCAATTATTTACTACAAAATAAACTCTAGTGAAAATTTTACAACCAAAGTGATGTTTTGGATAGTAAATCACATCTTACATACAATAAAAAGTGGGCAGATTCTGCACCACTGTCAATGACAGCACCTGGCAGTAAGAGACACATGGGCTTGGAGATTTATGTCTAAGAATAGAATGAAATTCCCAACTGGCAGGAATTACGAGGGCACAACAGAAGTTCTAAATTGTAATAGTAATAAAGTTTCCCAGAATGTGTAAGAGTTCCATGTACCTACAGTTGTACATACACTTTTACATCTGCTCTTGGCTGCCACTCGGTGCTGGATGCAACTGGGCACTTAACATCTAAAGAGGTGGAGAAATAAGTTTGCTTTGCTCTCCATGCAAGTCTGATCAAGCTCAGAAAGGTGAGGTAAGTCTGCTTCCTATTGCTCACATCCTTCCCTCTAGTCCTTAAACCTCTACCAGGTACGATTGTCATCTCTTTCCCCTCCCACATCCCTGCTCCGAGGCTGTCCTGCCCCTCAGGGGCTGCAGCCCCCATTGCCACCCCGCAGTTCTCCTTGGCAACAGGGCTTTGCTACCTGTATAAAAGTGGCATTGTGGATCCAGGGTGAGGACAGGAGTACTCAGGGTGGCTCCTGACATAGTTTGGCAGTGCTGGTGTGGTTGGACTATGTGACTGGTGCCAGCATTTTAAAGAAGTGATGTCCACGTGTTTGTGATTGCTCTGATGGTTTGGACTCCTCTGAGTGTGCAGCAGATGGCCCCCACCTTTATCTTCCTGGAGTGCCTTGTGTTTATTTGTGGTGGTAGTCCAGAAAAACCACTGAATCTATCCCAAATCATATGGTATTTAGAGGGATAAAGATGTTGAACTAAGCCTGGGAATCATTAGGTGGCTGCCTTGGAGCCAAGCTGTTTGGACATGGCTCAGTTTCACAGCTGGCAGAAGGAGGAGAATCTTTTTCTCTCTCAACTGCTGAGACTGTCAGCAGTAAACTTGCAGAACCACCTCCCTGCTCTTGGGGGTTCATGGGATGGTGTTGTGGATGTCTTGTTTGGGAACTCTAAATAGTTGGTTCATGTGTGCTACAGGGTGTCTTTAAATTTGGAGCCTGTTCTCTAGTGTTTTATGGTTTGGGTCAGGGTATTGGATCTGACAGTCTCCTTGGGAGAACAGTGGTGGATCTTGATATTTAAAGTGGAATATGGCATGGGTGGAGGTCTCAAGAGGCAGAATTTTTACTTTGAATCATAACATAAATTCACTCCACTTGAACTTCTAAGTGAATATTCAGAGCCCTGATTTCTCTAGTCTCTCAAGGGCCAAGCTTCCTGGGTCCAGCCTGTCCCAAAGCACATGCTTCTGACTTGACACAGCTGTCCTAGAGGCCAGGAAAAATCAATGTATACTGTTGTGTTAAACCCAGGGAGGATTAGCAGAAGGGATATGCTAATGAATTCCACGTGAATATGCTGCAGCAGACCAGTCCTACAAAGCACAGAAATAATTTGGTAGAAAACCTGCCTGGTTTGCTTTCCAGCCCAGACTGATGGCCGAGCCTTCTCTTACTCAGAGCCAGGACTATTTCCTGCAATGCCGCTGGCATCACCCGGTTGGTGTGAGGTGTGGTACCCAGCCCAGCATGGGCAGAGCTGGTGCTGCACAGATCACAGCAGGCAGCACATCTTGATGTCTGCTGCGACTCATGAGGTGAAGGCTTTGATGTAGGTCCAGGGCCTGGCCCTGTGATGCAAGCTGCATGAGAAACCTGCTTTTCAAGGAGCGCATCTGCAGCCACGGGATCTTTAGAAAAAGAATCTTGTCCATCAGGAAGCCTGTAACAGTGATCGATCCTCAGGACTTCCTGAAGAGTAGTTCCTTGTCCTAGATTTGATGCTTGTAACCCCCACCTCCTGGGAAGCCCAGGCCTGTCTCATGCCCTTACATGAATAACCAGAACAAAGGCTTTGGGTTTTGCTTCCAGCTCAAAAGCTCTTCAGTTCCAGCATCAGTGTTCCGGTAAAAAATGCTAAAACACTTTTTGGTGTGATATTCTGTAATTGAGTTTAGTTGTAATACCTGATGAAATACACTGCACTGAAAGCCTCTAGGTTGTCACTAGTGGAACAGCTATACCAGCTGGTTAAAAGAAAGTGGTGTAATAATTTTTCTACTTTTCTACCCACTTCTCTACACCTCACTATCCTCACTTTTAATTCTTTTCACTAGACTGGTTCTAGCTCTCCTCTTTGGCAGCACTGCCAGTTGCTCTCCCATGCCCACGTGCCTGCACAAACACACACAGGCTCAGGCAGGTGTTTGCAACCTGAGTTCACAATTCACCTCTCCCCCTTGTTAATTGTAAGAAAACAGGGAAGGAAGAATGAAAAAAAAAAAAAGGTGTTGCACAGAGGAATGAGGCAAAAATAGGAATCCAAGGATATGGTGGTTGCAAGGGATGCCCAGAAATTTCCTTCTAGAGTCTCTTTTAATCATCTCTTATACTTTGCTTCACTGCTATTCTTTCAGCTGCTCAGGCCAGGTTGCTTGGTAGACTTTTACTGCCAAATGCTATTATAACCAAACTGCTCTGATCTTTAGCCAAATCTTAGGAAAGAAGTGGGTGTGCTGAAGCATTGGTGTGCCAGTGAGGGAACTCTTTACTATTGCTGGAATGGCAGACATGACTGTACAGATGAGGGCTGCAATGCTACCACAGGGTCTGGTTTCAGCTGCAGGAAAGAGCAGCCCTGAATGTGTAGAATATATAACTATTTTGGCTATGACTGCTGAGATATTAGCACACAGCATGGATAACATCAACAACATCTTTTAAGGTTCTGGGTACCTGAAACAGCCGTCTGGGTTGTGCTGACGTGTCCCCAGGCTGTGCTGACTAAGGGCAGATCCCCAGCAGGAATAACTGAGGCTGCACTGAAACTCATGCCACGCCATCCTGGAGAGGAATCATCAAGCAGACAGAAAGGGCTCCTCTTGGGCTGTCAAGGCTGCATCTCCCCTCCTCGGGACTCAGGGTGGGCTGTGCCTGGCCAGCTCTGGGCAAGGGCAAATGTGTGGCTGGAGTGTGAGGAGAGAAAAAGCTGAGAACACAGAGCCTTCACAAGTTCATGCTCTACAGCACATTAAAGAAGGGCAGAAATACCATTTAAACATACTAATTTCTGCAAGACCTTGCTGCATGCTAATTATTAAAAGGAATGTCTGAGCAAAAACCCTAAAAAACTCCAACATGCTGTTCACAAGTGCAATGAGCTTGTTGGTTTCCAGAGCTTACACCGACTCTGTGCCATACATCTGTAATAAAAGTGTCTCTATTTGCTTAGCAGATGCGCTGGAGTCATGTGGAGTTCAAATTTACCATACCCATCAAGATGCAAATCCCAAATTTCGTTTAGCATTGTCCCGTTGGTAAGGATGTTACACGCAGGTCAGGATTCTATCTTCCCCCAAGCCCTTTAAATGTGTTTATTCATTTTGTTTATTTTCATTTCCCAGTTTCCACATGTCGCTCAGTCAGATTTTCTGTTAGCAAGACTAAGAGACAAAGAACATATGTTACCCCACAACTGACCTTGAAGGGGAACTGAAGAAGCCATCTTCCCTAGGGCTGAGATGTAATTCCAACACGAGCTTGCTCCGTAGAGGTCCTTTCCTGAAAAGACACTGCCAACTGAGTCGTAAGCCCTGGAAACATTTCTGCCTGCATCGATAGCAAAGCGTGAAGTACATACCAGGGGGATGTTGAGGATTTAGCCTTCTGTGCCATTCCTCCCTCAGCTCTCATAAGCAAAGCAAACAGATTCTTTGTGTCTTAGAAGAATCGGATAATTCAGCCAACTTGAGTCGTTTCCTTGCAAGCCTGGCTTTTCACCTGGGGGACTAGGTTTGCTGATCCTGCCCAGGTTAAAATGACTGAAAATCAATGTGGTTTGACAGCTGTGGGAAAAAAATAAGTAAGTGGATGTACAAACTGTTGAGCAACAAAGGCTCTTCAAGCGGATACAAAGTGAGGCACAAAAAGAAACTGTTGTCTATGATCTTCCTTACAGACTCTTGATTCATGGCAGTCTGGCCAGTCTCAGCCCCATCTGATAGGGCTGATCTGACACTTCCACAGTGCTTTCCACTTCCTCACACACTCTGCTCAGGAGGAAGACACAGGCAGATTGTTCCACTCTCCCCTGTCCTTGGGTGGCTGAGCTGGGCATGCCAAACAGGGGGTGGGTATGTCTGTGTCGCCTTAGCCTGATGTTGCAGTTTGGTTTGGTGACACCCACTGCCCCACTGCTGAGCCTCATTTGCCTTTGGAACTGCAAAATATAGGAGTCTTCATCCATGAGTCCTCCTCCTGAGGACATCTGTTGGGGGTTGTTGTTGGCACTGTGAAATGACGGTGGTGCAAGAACCTGTGCAGAACTGGCAGTAATGCCAGGGCTGCTGTTTAGATTCATTTACATTTCTGTCTTGGACAAAGTGTCCAGAGCAAGGTCTGGAGAAGCAAGTCTAGGTTTACCTGGGAGTCAGTTAACCTGTCACATGGCTCCCACAGGCCAGCTGGATGCTCAAAAGTTGCTGGATTTAGAGCCCTCCATGCTGGAGGTTCCACCTTTGCTTGTCACCCTCCAAAGACATCAACTTTTCTGGTTCTGCCATGTGGCATTGGCCTCAGGAACTCATATAATTTCCTCCCTTTTTTTCCAGTATCACTTCTTTCCCTCTCTTTCCTACAGCAATTCAGAATTGAGTTACATCTTTGAAGCATTTGGGCAATATTCTCAGGCATATGATGTGATTTTTGGGGCTGTCCTGTGCAGGGCCAGGAGCTGGCGTTGATGATCTTGTGGGTCCATTCCAGCTCAGGATATTCTGTGATTTGCCCTGACGGTCAGGCAGTTTGGAAAGAGGCAGTCTGCGTGAGCAGGGATCAGAGTCTTCCTTGTTAGCTTGATGTCACCCTCCAATAAAATCCCGGATCAACACTGAATTACAGCACAGAGGGGAGGTAAATGTTACATTCAGCATGACTTGCCAGTTCTGACACACAGGAGCACTAAGCACATACCTCGAGAAAATCCTAGAGTCATGCCAATTTGAATCCAAAAACCTGCCACCTCTGTTATCACTTAGGAACAACTTCATATAATTTTCCCCAAGTAATTAAAATGTCTTTCCCAAGCCAAAAATGAAATTTTCTTTGCAACAGGCAATTCTTATGTAAAACTACATTCCTCTTTAGTTTCTGTCAGTTTAATGTAATTGTTCAGCTGTGTTTTGAGAAATCCGTTTGGGGAGTTATGACATTTCTTATCCTAGTGCTATGGTTGGGGGGAAGGAGGAACATAAACTGTGTACTTAGATTTCAGCTGGACATGGTATCAGCTGAAGTGCGGGATTCAGGAAACCTTTCCACAGGTTTATGGGTACTACTATGGCTGACATGGGATATGGGCAAAGTGTCACTAGTGAAGCTTTTCGAAATATTTGTTAATGCCCATGGCAGTCCTGTAATACCTCCTATTCTGACATCTGTTTTAAGGAGAGGTGAATGGGGTCACATACACATTTTCTTCATATTTTCATCCTGTGGCTGCTGATTTTGACTACTTTTACTCTTTTCAGCTCACCCATGACTCTTGCTCTCCACCAGTTCTTAGCAGCTCCTGGGAGACCTGGAGCTTTTAGTGGCCATCGTCTTCTTCCAGTTTGGTGTTGAGATATCCTGCCTTTGTTCCTTTTCCCCTTCACCTGCTCCTGGAATATCTACGTTTCACTTCAGGAGCCACTCTTGGAAACGTGTGTTCCTGTGATCTCTCAGATGTGCCAATGGGCTCACTGGCATTACAGGTCAGGATTTCTGTCACCACCCTAAAAATGGCCTTATTGGCAAAGGAACAAAGCTCAGAAAATAACATTTTAAACCTGCCAAGTCTGATTTACAGAAAGCTTCCATGATCTAGAAAAGCAACAAGCAATGATTGCGTTCTGCTCCACCCTAATTTTAATTATAAAAAATGCTAGTGTAGTTTTCCAGTTGACATCCTTGTAAAGGAAATAAGTAGAGTTGGAGTAAATCTTCCAAATAAACATATTTCTCAGACATAAACATGATAAATCTTTTCTTTTGAGAAAGATATAGAGAATGGTTAACGTAAAATATGCATATAATAACATATTACCCACAGCTTCTCATGTTTAAAAAGATTCCATATGCTGGGAAACCCCATAAAATAAAACCCAAGAAATGCTGCATCCTCTTTCTATTAATTTGAAACAGTCATTTAATGGGAAAAAGGAAAAGGAAGAAAAAATAAAGAAAACTGGTGGAACAGAATTATTTTATTTTTTTCTTAGAAAATCCCAAACAAATCAGTAACTCCAACATTCCAATCTCTTCATCCTATTTTTAGTGGTGTATTAATATGTAAACTCAATACTTCTGTTGAAAAATAGCTTTGGGTAGGGAAAAATGGTAGCAAATTCCAGGGTGGCCTTACTAGCATTTTTGATTGAAAAAACTTGGAAAAATGTTGTTGTTTTAGGATGATGAGAAGTGCTGCCATCTCTTGTGGTTTACCCAGGATTGTCCCGAGTTTGACTGTTGTCTCTGCTTTGGTTTAAAACCTAAAAAGGGGCCAGTAACTGTAGCTCCCTCTCTCCCACTAAATTCCCTATTCTTGCCCTGTATTTAATGAGTAATTGATTTTAAAAGAGTCTCGCTGAAGAAGATTTCTGTTAAAGTACCATGGATGAAACAGTCTGCTTTTCTTGTTTTTTGGGTTTTTTTTTTTAAGAGCAATTCATCTCTCCCAAAAAGTTTGTTCTATATGACTGAGCTGCAGAGCTGGCATGGTGGGAGCTGGTGAATAGACTGGAGCTCAGAGGACTTGGGCTCTGTGCTGATTTTTCTCTTGACTTGGCATATGAATTGGAGAAAATCATTTGTATTTCACTTGATTTCATTTGTGATTCCCCCTATTTTGTCAGATATTTTCATGTGAAGAACACTTGATACACAGATGCTGCCACTCCCGGCAGCAGCATCCAAAACCATTCCTTCAAGGAATGGAGCAGAGTCCAAGACTTTCAAGACCTTTCCAGACACTAACACAGAGATGATAACTGTCCTGTTTCATGTCAGAGCCCTTCCTTGCAGACCTGCTTTTCAAGTGTCTGCCTTCAGTTTGGGATTGTTTCCAGTTCTCACATATCACTGTCCTGTGAACCTCTTGATGATGATCAGTTGTGGATGGCCCAAGTGTTCCTGGAAGTGTTTCAAGGACAGATTGGATTGCCTGAGCATCCTGGTCCAGTGGAAGGTGTTCCTGTACATGGTGTGTGTGTGAGGGGTTGGAACTGGATAATCTTTAAGACTCCTTCCAACCCAAACCATTCTACAATTCCATCCTATTTGGGCTTTTGGCTTTGCAAGGAATCAAGTGTCTCACCCAGCTGCAAATTCAAAACTCCTCATGCCCCAGAGAGGCCACGAGCATGAGCAAAGCTGGGGACACACCAGGCAGGGAACCTGGAGCTCTGCCCTGGGAGAAGCAGCAGCATGAACGCCCTGTGCTCAGCACCTGTGATTAAACAGGGGGGTGTTTAACCACTCTGATGTCAGCCAGACAGGTGCCTTCCCAACATGGGCACCCCAATTCCCTCTCTGTGGCCCCTGATAGGGGTCATCTCTGGCCACGGTGGAGGGGGTTAAAGTGGGCTGAGCCAGGGCTCCAGCCGCATGCACTGCCTGTGTGGGGAGCTGGGCTGGGACAGCTGTGAGTTCAGCTGCTCCCCCCAGTCAGCTAGAAAAGGGCTGCGTCTCCTGCACTGGGATTAGCACTGGGGGGAGGTGGGTTTTTATGGTAGGAAAGGAGGTGGAAAAAGACTGTGTTTGATGATTCCTTACTCATGCAGTATCTGGGGAGGGTCTGGGCTGTGCAAAAGCTGTCCTGAGAGGAGCTCTCTTGGCAGGGGGGTTAAAAGAAGCGTGACCCACTGACTTCTTCATTTAGCATCTAGGCTGGGGAGATGCTTGCTTAGCCCAAAAGCTTGGGTGAGGCAGTCAGCTAGAGTTCAAGATCCAGGGACTTAATGTCCCATGACTGAGTATAGCTTGTTTGACCTGTAGTGCAGATCTTTAGAATAGGGAGCAGAAGTATTTTTATGGTATGTGCTGAGCCTGCTCTGCCTGACTCAAACACCTCCTGGAAAATGAATAATTGAACATACATGTGACTATGTATAGCCCCTTCTTCAAACAGAACCTGAAATGGGGAAGAATATCTTCCAACTTCATAGACCTGTTCTCCTGCTAACTGCACAGGACTGGCCATAAAACCTACAGGGACACAGCTCTATAGCAGGGAGCAGGCTTTTCAGCCCACGCATCTGAGCAGTGGCCTTCAACTCTGAATTCTTTAAGCTAAGCAGTGTGGTGGATTTCTGCCTTCAAACTGAGCTGGAGTAGAAGGAAAAAACAAATCAATCCTGATATTTATTTTTATTTTATTTTATTTGCCAAGCCACACTACTCCCTGCTAAAATCAAGAGATGTTACTATTGGCACAGCAGGTTTAAACTCACTACTGGGTTTTGCATGTTTTAATAAAGGAAGGAACTGATTGAATGAGATTGTCAATTAGTTGCGTTAGATCAGCAGTTTCTTCTTTGTAGTGATGCAATAGATTGTTTGCCGAATAATACAGTAAGAATAGACTCAGCATGCAAACCCTGTAAACTGTCTGAAGAAAAAGCTGTGTCCTTCTTCTCCCCAGTTGCTTCCAAGCCAGTAGCTGCTTCTAATATTCTTGTATCCAGTGCAAGCCCAGTGCTGTCTGTAACACACATCTACTAATTTTCAAGTGCTCTAACAGTTTGTTAGGAGAGAGGGCTGTTGAGGAAAGCAGAGTGGGTACAATAGAGGAGGGCTGGTCATGTGAGGAACACTCTGGGCTGTGTTTTGGGACAACTTGGTTCAATTCCTTAGTCTGCTACATCTTTCTCACATGATCTTGGGAAAGTCTCTTAATCTGCTGTCTCAGTTCCACACAGGTGTAAAAAGAGGCACCATTTTGTCTTTTATATGCAGTGTGTACTGAGTAAATACCTATACTGTGTATTAAATACATGCACGTAGTATGTACTAAGGTGGTAAAGCAGGAACCAATTGTGTTAAGACTCATGTGATGCCCAGAACACTGGCAGTGCATAACTCAGATTAATTCTGTCCTTCAAATTCTTGAAAATGTTCATTGTCTGAATGCTGAGTTTAAGCAGATGCTTATTTTTAGCCCATACATTAGTGGGCAAGGGAATCAAAAGGGAGGATCTCCCACACCAAGCATTTTGTTTTCAATATAAATACATGTCACATAATATTATGGACAAATAAAGGGTTCTTACCACTCATAAGGTGTTATGGTAATCCTTCATGGAGTCCTTTAAATGAATAAACCAGGGATGCTTCATAAGTCGTTTATTAAGGGTTAATGATGTATCTTCTCTCTTTGGCATCATTCCCAGCCTAAATCAAGCCTGCTTCATCTCATATGGATATGAAAGACAAACTGTACAGATTGAAAACATCTGTATACTGAGTGAATGAACCACATGGCAGCAGTGTCATGCAGAGATTTACTTAAAACTGTCCCCTTTTGTTTGACTTTAGAGGAACAGCACAAATAAATACAGTAGGTTCTGTTTAAACAAAGAGGACTCTGATCAATAGAGGTTTGTATAGCTTACGACCTTCAACTATAAACAAAAAATTGGGGTAAACCCCACATGTCTCAGGTCAATTGCCATCTTATTTACTTTATTACGCCACTAATGTTCTAATCTGTCTTGCATATAAAATTCTTTTTATGAGCCATCTTGCTTTGCTTCTCCATTTTCACCAGAGATAAAAGGAGAGGTTGTGTTTGATTCAGAGCAACCTGTGAGTGTGGGTATGAGTGTGCTGTGAATTTAGAGTATTGGTGTAAGCAGAGAATGCAGACAAACCAGTTCAGGCAAATTTCAAATTCCAGCAAATTTTGGTTGAGGTTTCCAATAGCTTTCAGTGCTCTCTGAAGGGGTTCAGGCATCCACAAAGAAAAGTAGAACGGCTTGTGGCTCACCATAGCCAGACCTGGGCACAGGAAACAGGACAGAGGTAGTGCTATATAGAAAATGGTTGCTCAGTTCTGCCTGTGAGCAGGGGTTATCCCTTGAAAACACTTGAAAACATCTGAGAGACTCTCCTAGGGACTGACCCTTGCTGTGAGTCTTTATTATTATTATTTTTGTTACTGTCTCCCAGCAAGATTAAGTAATTCCAAATACTGAGAGGATGACACTCCTGCATGTGTTCTGCCCTCATATCTCCAGATAGCTAACTTGAATTGTAATTAATTTTTTTTTGGCATATTTTTTCATTTTCTAGAGGGGAGAGACTATTATCTTATTCTGTTTCTGTCCATTTTTATCTTCCCTTGCTAACTTTTAATCCTTTTGGCCAGTTTCAACAGAAGACAAAAAAAGGGGAAAATATGCCTATACTTGTTTAATGAAAATAGACAGTGAGGTAGAAGAGAAATACTACAGTCACACCTTCCCCAGTGGATGAACCTACAGCAGGAGCCTTTATGAGGCATCAGAGGAGCCAGTCAAGACAAAGCCAGGAGAACCCAGATTTATTAGCCCTGCTGCTCAGTTATTCAGATGTTTTTCTTTGCTGAGAACATTCCTGTTACCATTGACTCCAACATTTTCAACTTCAGTGTTATCTGCACTAATCTAGGAAATACTTCACCGCTGCTTCAACTGCATTTTTTTATGGAATTCAAATACTTTGGGAGGCAATGAAGGGGTAAGTCCCACTGGGCCTTTGCCTTTCCTCAGAGCTTCGAGAGATCTGGAAAGATATTTCTGGATGTTGTTTGGTTTTGAATTTATGTAATTCTTTCTTTTTTGTTAAAATGAAAAGAGCAGCCAGACTGCTTGCCTATCTATGTTCTCATTCCACTAACCAGGTGACTTTTGATCCATGAAGCAGCGTCTCAGCCACATACCTCACTGGAAGAAAATCTTACAGTCGTTTAGGTTTTGCAACTGAACAGTTGTGTGTGCTTGTCTTGCTTCCAGCATTTCTTCACAGTCCCCATTTAGGCCCAGAAACTAGAGCTGCAAGTTCTAGTTTCAGCAGTAATGTCTCCCCCATCATTAAATAATTGAGTTAGTCCTGCAATCTCTAGCCCAGCAGCCTGTGAGACACTACCTCATAGCTCGTGGGTCTCTGGCAGCAGGTTTGACAAAACCCTTCAGAGATGGTTAGTGGAGGCTCTTTCCTGGCAGGTCCCAGCTTGGTTTGTTAGGTCAGTGGGGAGACAGACGGGGCTCACCACGCCGTGCCCGTGCTAAGCCACACTGACCAAGATGGGTTATGTTTTGGCTGTACCTTCCAGCAGAGTATTAGAAATACTGAAGAAAAGGCTGTGGTCCTTCGTTGAATAAGGGAAGGAAATTTAGGTATTGAAATCCTTGGCAGATGCTGTTTTGCTGCCCTCTAGGCAAAGATAAAAGCTTAAAATGTGGAAATTACAGAAAATGCCATCCTGAGCACACTGAAGCAAAGCAAACGGTTGGGAAGGTTGAAAGGTTTTTCGTGGGACTTCATTAAGGCATGAGTATAAAATCTGTAAAAAGATCTCTGGGCTCTAATAAGGAAGATCCAGGGGTATACAACAAAGAGTTATCAGTAAAGGCATCATAATTACAGAGTTCTTTTATATTAAAATGATGTCATGTAATAGGTTGAAGAGCAAGAAATAAATAAGCTGTGCAGATCTCCTTTATCTAAATAATTGTTTTCTTATGTATTAGACTGAAAACGTCTCATATAATTCCTGTTCTTTAATGGTAAAAATGTATTCAATAAAGACTATGAAACTATTTTAACATTTCAGTAGTAGCTTCATCTAGAGGATCCCAGAGTGCAGCACTGAAATGCAAATTTGAGGGAACCATGGAAATAGAGAACAGGATACAGAACCAGGGCTTAATAGGGAGTGTGTCACCACAGGGCTCTATGGCGAATATATAACCTCGTTTTAAAGTGTAAGAACTATTGTATGGAGATTCAGATATTTTTAAACTGAAATATATAATTGTATGACTTCAAGTGTTGAGTATTCTCTTACAGAACTGTTCCTTGAGGATAAATCTTCATTTCTCTCATGTGAAGAACTATGCCGAGATCTGCCTGTGGAAAATTACATTCTAGGAGCAAGAATCACAAAGGACCTTTGCTTTCAGACTTTTCTTTAAGAGGTCCACAGCATAATGAGCAAAATGGAATGAAGTGTATTAACCTTTGGAAGATGAAAGGTAATCAGGACTGAACCAATGCTCCCCGTGGTTAGACCACAAGCTCTTATGAAAGCTTTATGATCGGTCTGTGTGTGTATCTCAGGAGTTCCTAGGGAGACATTTCCATAGGTCATATGNAAAAAGAAAAAAACCCACAGTTGATCCTGAAGTGTTAAAGTCTCATCTCCTAAACCAAAACAGATACAGTGACCTTAGGAACAATTGGCTCTTGACTGCTACCCACACAATGCAGAAAATGTTAAGGAGGTGGAAAATGAACTCAAGTTTCTAGTTTCTATTATTTGTGAATCAACACATTATTGTATTGTGAATGTTTGCTTCTCTTCTGCCTTTGTAAGCAAAAGATCAAATTATTTTCTCAGTTTATCAGGGTAGAAGGAATGTTTTGAAGGTAATTTGGAGAATACCACCAAGAAATAAGCTTTTCAACGGGGCTTCAGTGGTTTCTGTGCCAGTCTAGGGCACTTAGGCAGCCTTCCTGTGAGCTGCAGGAGCGCTGTGAGCTGTGTGACCTTCCTCTGTTTGCTCAGGTGGGGCATGTCTCCATGCTGCTGTTGGATCTTTTTATCTGCTTATGCCACTGGTGACCATGACCCCCTCTTTCTCATCTGGGCTTGGGGCTGACCTGCCTGACTCCTGAGCTGCATTAGATGTTGTTTGACTCACTGAGTTTCCTTGGCTGCCAGGGCTGGGAATCACCTTCATTCAGCACAGCTTACCTTAGGTGAGAGCCTGTGAGCAGCTGTCCTTTCTCTCCTGGTGTTATCGACACAAGAGCTATCTACGTCATTTTTAGTATTTGCAAGCTTTTCAGAGCTTTCAGTTTGTGCATAATCTTGGAATGTACTTCTCATTCCCTGCATTTTTCTGAGAGCAGAACATTAAAAGGTGCCCTTTGTAGATAGATTAATTTGTGTTTGTATTTAATTTGTCCTGTGGCTTAGTCACTTTGTTTCAGGGGCTAGTATGGATATATGACTGTGGTCTGGTGAACCAGAAATGCACTTCAAGAGGAGGAACAGGGTAGAATTATAGCTGTTCTTCACTGAAGAGAAGATGGATGTTTAATGAATGCACATTTGTAGAAGGATTTGTATATAGTGAGAATGACATTAAACCACACTTTTGGAGTGTCTGGGAGGATGTAGGTGACTCCTGGGGAAAGGATACACGATACACCTCTGAGATGCTGGAATGTAATAGTGTTTCTCCAGAGGTTCCTTTCAGCCTAAATTTTCCTAGGAACTGAGGTTTGAAGTTAATTCCCAACAGAAGTGTGGAAATAAACGAAGAAAGAAATGTTCAGGGAGAACTGCTGGAAATGCAGAAGAGTAAAGAGTTACCCAGTCTACTCACAACTCCCCAGTCTCCAATCAAAAAATGTCTCCTCAAGCAGCAAAGTCTGTATTTTAATACCTGTGCTACCAGCAAGAAGCAGTCCTTAGGGACCCAAACTCACTGCCACAGTCATAGTTTTTAATCAGGAGTATCTCTGGATAGATACATGGAGAACAGAGGAGGTTTCCTTGGGGCACAAGCATTGGGATTGTACCCTCAGGGGCTCAATTCTCTCCACCTGCAGAGGTGACAGTCCCCCAACACACAGGAGCAACTCTCAAGCCCTTGCTACACTGAGGTCTACATAAGCATTTGGGCTATTTCCAGGTTTAAGGTGTGCAAGAGCTTTCTCTCTTATCCTTCCCCCAGACTCTCGTAGGCTGCTTTCGTTGCTAATGATCCCAGAGTGACAAGACTTCAAATGTTGGGAAGGATCAGTTTAAGTAAAGGAAA
>VXBX01006773.1:67064-101071 GCA_013400415.1 Scytalopus superciliaris | reverse complement strand
AAAAAAAAAAAAGGAAAAATTCAGTATCCCCCAAGAATGGTGGAGGCCTTGCTGCTGGCAGGTAAAGGCAATGGCACACACTGCTTGGGGTTTTGGCTCCTCTAGTTGGTTTAAAATTTCAGCAAAGGGTTATTGCAATGATGAGACAGTTCAGTCCAAATTGCTTTTACCCAGAGAGAGAGCTGTTTATCTGTTTGGAAGAGGAGGACTCATCAGGGTTGGAAAGATTTCATATACCTGGTCTCAGGATCTCTTTCCCCTCAGCTGCTGGAATATGAAACCTTCCAGCTGCCTCTCACCACACTTTGCTCAGAGAAGAGAAAATATTACAAATGAATGTTTCTAAATCCCTCATTCAGTGTACTGAGGGCCAGAGCCTGAAGTAAGACTCCTGATAAATATGGGGATCCAAATCTGGCCCTCTGAGAGCTATCATCTATTACACTCGAGCAAAGGAGCGGCCTGATGTTAAGATCTGACTGCTCATTGCAAAGCTTATTTTGTTACATCAGCAGGCCACAAGGTTCAATAAACTATGTGGCCGTTATCCATTCCATATGTACTGGCTGCCTCCTGTAGTTTCTATGTATTTACCCTGTATACAAGCTTTAAGGGAATCTGATGCTTTTAGACAGTAGAAATGCAGATATTTCTCCAGTTTGTTAAACCCCATTTAAATTTGATTCTGCATCAAAAAATAATGCCAGTAATTGCAATTTTTGTTTTCAAGATACAGGCTTCCAGAGGGGCTTGTGACTCAGAGGATTTTATAGGCATTGAAATTTGATGGATTAATTGTTAATAAAAGTTAGATTGGGTAAGTGAATACAAACATCATACTGAGTTTAGTGTTTACATTGGCTCCCAAACCTTGTTAAAGGGCAGTTTTGGACTGAGATGCCTGACAGAATTTTTGAGTTTTGCTCCTAGAAAGTTATTTATCTGGAGAACAATCTGCACCAACAGCACCAGAGATTTCTTCTGATTTTTTTTTTTTTTTTTTTTNCACCCGAGTTTTTTTTTTGTTTTTTTTTTTTTTTTTTTTTTTTTTTGAGGGAGGGGGGTTTTTTGCATCATGTTATCACTATCTCCTATCAGGATCTCACTGTACAATACTGACCTCTGATGTAAAGGAATCAGGAGAGCCACTTGCAAGCCCCATCATACAGCCTTAGTGAGCAAGTATGAGCCTATTCTGCAACAGCCAAACAGCGCAGAAGGGAAGGGACATGTGTGCATATGTGCACACCCACACGTACACACACGGACAGCTGAAAAGCTGGTGATAAAATAAAATTGAAGACCACAACACTGAGGGATCTGGAGCTGTTAATTTTTATAGCCAATACAGATACTAATATTTTATGAGGTTTGGAACTATCAGTATAAAAAAAGTAATATCTAGTCTTACCCTTTTTGTTTTAATACAAAGATAAAACTATCACTCGAATAGAGCAACATTATGGTTAATAGACCTCCTCTTTATGGACAGACCTATCTTCCTGTTTCCTTTTGTCAATATTTATAAAAGCAGAAGGATATTTGTCCCTAATCCTATCCAAAATCCATGTGTTGGTTTCTTTAAATAAGAAACCTCTCTGCTCACTTATATCTCAGGGCATATTTCAGTTCAATAGCAAAGTTGGACTGATCCTTGCCAGTTTTATGTGTTGTACTTTGTGAAATGTTTCCCTTTGCATCAATACAAATTCTGAAGTGACACCAGGAAATTGGATAAGAGACTTTCCCTTGCAGAATATACATGACAGTGAGCATCTGAACTCTCAAAAAATGCTGTCTTCTTGCTCTAGGGACACACAGGGATGGTCTGGTTTGAGTGTTCTTCATCATTATTTCAGAGGGTTACAGCTACCCCAGAGGGATCGCTGGTGGGCCAGTTGGGCATCTTTGCAGAGGGTGCAAGATAGTCCTTGAGGTCAGTGGAATGAGTTGCAACAGGATGAAAGATAAACTGGGGAGAACCCTGGTCTCAGGTGGTATGAGATATCTATGTCTAGGGCCCTTTAGAATAAATAATAAATATTATTCCTTATCAGTAATAACATTTATTTCCATCTCAACAGATGATGCCAAAGACATAACACTTTGAAGAAATGCGATACTGTCTAACTGATTCTCTCAGTAAGATGAGGTTTAATTTTACTTGTAGAGCAATCTCAGAAGCAGGATGCTGAACTGGTCCTTGTGTGATCCACCTTCTGCTGTCATATGACCACAGACTTCCTCTGTGACTTTGTTTACCCCTTATGACTATTTGACAGACTTTATGAAAACCATTTTTTGCACTCCACGGGAAAGTTATATGTCAAGACAAAACAATTTGCAATGTTTTCAAGTATTAAAGTAATGAAGGTTGTGCAAAAGTATGGATAGGTTCAGCTTGCTGAAAAGTGTTGCTAGTTCTGAGTTGGTTGCATTACACTAGTCATTACCTAAAACTTGCCATATGCAGGAGGGTGCAATACAATCCAAACTCTAAACTGTCCCTGTATGAGCTTGTTCTTTAAGTTTTCTTTTTGGATTTTATCAAAACTGCTAAAAGCCTGAGAAAAAAGAAATTATTATGAAACAACTAATGCCTTTAACAATTTCAGTAGAATAATCCATTTTCCAGCTTCTGGAAAGTAAAGTTGGAGTTTCCTAGAGCCTTTACAATCCCAACACAAACATTTTGGGAAAACACATATGTTTAGGAAGTACTTTGATGATATGTAAGGTTGAGTGACTTCTTCAATATACTGAAAGACGTGTATGCTTTGTAATCTGAGTCCTGGCTGGGTATCAAGCTTCCCATAAGGCATTCTGTCCTAGCAGCAGCCAAGAGACCTGATACTAATAATGCTCCAAGAATTCAAGGTGTTCGTTAATATTCAGCTATAATGAATGCAGCATGTGTTTTTGTATAAACTACATGCTTGAATGAGGACCTCTCATTCAAGAAGGTGAGGTGCATAGTAGAGTGATTAGACTTGGCAAAAAGCAGCTGTTCTGTCAGAATGACACCAGCCAGATAATTGTCAGTGCTCACAGCACGGCTCCTCCAGTGCCACTCGCAGAAGCAAAAGGCTGAGCTGCTTGGATGTCTCAAACCATGTTACCCTGGTAAATCCCAAGGGAGTTCCATGACTGAGAAGTTCCTGCAGGTTGGCACAAATCTGCTTTGCATTAGAGCACGGTTGTTTCAGGCTTGATATGTGTTTGGCTGGATGCTCAGCCTTTTGCACTCCTATTCGTTAGAATTTCTCACTTCCAGTAAGCTGAATATGACTCGGCTTTTTAGAGACCATTTGTTTGGGCTTCAGAGGAGAATGGGCTTCAGTTACATGGGTCAGCCTGGTAACCCACACAAGCAATGCAAAACTTTAAATTTATTACAGAAGAGCAGGGGGAGGGAAATAGAACCTGAGCTTTTGTTCTTGTGAGACCTGAAATTCCACCAAGCTCAAGGAGGTTCTCAGTCTGCAAAGCAAGCAGGATCTGTTCCCCAGTAGTCGCTTAGGTCCAGCTGCATATTTCCAGTGGTGAGCAAGCAAGGGAGGTGTTTTCATCCTGATATGTGCAGGTTTTGGGCCAAAATGTCTTCAGTTGCCTAATGGGGTATTTGGGTGGAGGCCCTCATTTCCATACTGTTGAAGAGAAGAGATGATCTTCACACAGGGAAGTGAGATGTTCTAACACCCTTATCTCACCTTACATAACTCCAGATGTTAATCATCAAAAAAAAAAAAAAATCCAACACTTTTTAATATTAGGAAATTAAATTATAAAGTTTAATTTGATTTTTCAGTTTTCCCTTGATAAACCCTAACTTTGAGATGCCGCAGGAGGTGGATTCACTGGACTTCTCAGTAACCTTCAAATGTAATTACATCAGCCTAAGCGTGCATATCCTTCTCTTCTTCTTATAAAGCATTTTTGCATCAAATTCAGACTGGAAATTCTTAAAGAATTAATTGGGACAAAGTATTTGGTGCTCCTCTTAGGAGAAAGAAGGCAATGTTTTTAAGAAATAGCAATCTGGAAGAATAATCAAAATTATTCATAACATTTAGAAATAGTTTGAGTTTTCTGCTTTTGCATTTAACTAACTTCATCAAAACTCCTAAAAAGTGACTTGAAGTGATTATTTGCTTTGGTACTATTAAGAGTAAAGCAAATGCTTCTGAAATTAGTGTGGAGGGGATTTTTAAAGTTAAAACATTTCTTTTTTAAAGTATGACTGCTTATAACGTTGCTTATGGTTCTACTTTCCACACCCTATAAATAACAATAATAGTAATGATTGAAAAAACCAAAATCTTCCCACTCAGACCAATTTACTGCAATTTTCTTTTCACTGTATTATTCAGTTTATTTAATCTTTGCACTATCTCTGAATTGCCTCTGGATTTCAGACACATGTATGCAGATAATTAGCATGGATGCAGATATTACACAAGATGGTCGGGTTATCAGATACAGGCACGTCTAATCTGCCAGTAATTTACAGTTTCTTTTTAATTTTCCACTTTCTAATAACAGTAGGAATTTTTCAGAGGACATGGTCCTGATCTCCCTTCTCCAACTGGAGCAAGAAAATCTCATGAGGTGGGACCTAAATGCAGAAGGAGCACTTAAGGGAAGGCTCCGATCTGTGTGCCACACCTCTGCCCTCTCTTGTATACAATGAAAAACCCATCAATGTTCTTGTAAATCATGATGTCTCAGCCCAGAAAAAAACATATTTTGCACCTCATCTGGTCTAAATATTGAGTTTACGAGTGAATGTTGCTTTGCATTATGTGTTATAGATGCTTTATGTTTATTTAAGAACTCAGTTTGCAGGAATGTTTTCCAGACATGCGGTTTACCGCAATAGACAGTTGTTGATATTCTGATCCCAAGAGCATTAGAATATGTTTAGAAATTGCGACACTTTTAAAACCAGATGTTCTACATAAGCTACACAAAAAATGGGGGTGGGGGAACAAATAGAACTGTCATTTGGCATGAAAACAGCCTGTGTTAAAGCAAAGGCAAACACATATCGAGTGAAATAAACGTGGTGAACTGCCCTCAACCCTTTCCTCCTTTTGTAAGTAACTATTTCAACAAAAGATGGAAAATCCCATCTCCCAGATGGTGTGGGAAGGGAGAAGGGAGGCGTTCAGGTCCAGGTTTGCATGTGAAGGAAGCTGCAGGATCTTGTTCCTGGGATGAATCAAACCAGAATGACAGAGCTAGGCAACATCAAGCAAGAAAGGAATGTAAATCTGGATTCAAAGCCCAGCCCAGAAATTAATTTTCTGTGTGTTTCTAAAGGTAAACGACCCTCACTGAGGAGTCAAAGTTATGTCCTGCATGGTAAGTGGCCACAGAAAGCCTCTTCTCAAGAGCCAAAGGCTGGTGACACATCCTGCCCTGTCCTCTAGGATGATTTGGTGGAGACATTTCTGTAAAGAGGTGGGGGATCATCCTGCACCAGGCACTGCATCAGGGACTGAAGTATCTCAAAATAGCCCTGCTCTGGGTCTGGTGGGAAAGCATGGTTGGGCAGCAGAACAATCTGGACTCACAGCCGTCATCAGTTGATGATAAACTGTCTCTTTCCATTCAATCTGTTGCTGTTTTTTCTTCTGAGTTTGAATTCTTTCCCTTGTTTATTATAAAGCAGAAGGCAAAAGAGTTTCACATATAGAACCTCAAACAAGTTGACTTGAGTCATATTACTCTGAATTATTTTCCCTCTCCTATGACAAGTTACCATGCATTGGGGTAATCAGTGATAACACTATATGTTGGGACCTATAATAAAGGTAAGACCAACTGGCAGCCAAAAGAACAGGTAACAAAGGCACCTCTGCTGTTCTTTACAAAAGCATCCAACAGGGATGGAAATGTTACCAGCAAATCTGGAGGAATTTCCACAAAATATGTTGGTTTAAGTAACTAAAGCAGTGCATGTGTTTGCCCAAAGGTTGAAAATATTATATTTGTAATATAGAAGTAATGTAATGTCTGACAAACAACCTTGTTCAACAGCAGTCAAAGGAATGCTGTGAAGAAAAGTGCTGGGCAAATATATATTGAGAATCAGAGCTATTTGGACCCTTCTGTATCTCTTCTAAGCTGTAGCAAAGCTATTCTGCACATGGAGGCTGCGTTGTAGCAGTTTGCTCAGCTGCATAGGAATAAGCTCATTTCTGAATCCAGGGGTCATGGGAAGGAAATTTTTTTACATTAGTAAAAAGACCAAACTGCCCTACCAGCTGAGTCACCCTGCCTTCATTGAACAAAAGGCTCCTACTGCCTTCAGTGGATGTTGGACCAGTTTGTTAGTCCAGCTTCAAAGAATTAATGCAGTAGTAGGATCTGCCCACTGACTCATTCTGCTCCTCATGAGTACCTGAAAAGCCAGCTCTGAAGCTCTTACTAGGTCTGCCTCACTAAAGACAATTTATGGAGGAAGTTCATGTACATATTTATTTTGTTGCTAAAGAGTTTGCTGGCATACTTCAAAGTGTGGGCTATTACCTGTTCAGGTTTATTGCCTGCTCGAGTGAATTATTGCCTACCTGAACAGGCCTGCTGAGCAATAGTTCAAATTAAAACGTGTCATTTATCATGTTCACACCAATCCAAAATGACCGCAAAACCCAAGGTGTAATTATTGCCAGGCTCTGACTGCAGAGCTATCGTAGCAGGCTCTCAACCAGTGGGGAATACTGGTTCCTCTCACAGAAGGAAATCTACTTCCTTCTTCATAATGAACAAATATGACCCTACCATTAACATAATATTGTTTCAAATGCTGATATCCAAGTAGGAAACCAACTTTGAAATATGGGGGAAGAATGTGACATGGATTCTATCCAAGATTAGCTTTTCTGCAAAGTAAAATTTTAGACCCAAGGTTTTTCGTTAAAATTTATTCTAAAAATAGGTCTTGCTGTTCTCAACAATATCCAGAAAAGAAGTTGTCCCATAGACTGGAATGATGGTGTTATTTTTATTATTGCCACCATTATTTTTGCTACTATTATTACTATTTATCCCAATTCAGAAAAATAAACACCAGGATCTCAGTACCAGTGTGGGCTGTGGATGCTTCAGTGTGCCTACAGCTGTAGAAAACCAAGCCTGTACATCCCTGTCTGCACCATCCTTTTCTATTCCTGTTGCTTGCTGTGTCATCTTTTCATTTTTGATATAACCCAGGTTTTTTGTTCCATTTTAACATAAAACTTGTAGAGCTGCAGCTGCTTATGGTATGTATATGACAGCAGTGAAGAGCAGCAATATATATATAGTGTGTTGTTCCCTCACATCCCTCCCCAAGCCTTCCTGGCTCATCTAAGGCTTTTGAGCTTTTTCTGGATAATGTAAAGCTCCTGAAGTAAGAGCAAAGTAAACCTTTTTGTCTGTGTCTTTACTGAAGCACTATAAATATATATTGTAAAGGGTGTTTGGGTTTTTTTTGTTTTGTTTTATTTTTACTTTTTCAATTGTGGTAGGACATGAAAGGGCAGGGAATAATCACACATGAACAAATAGAAAGCAAACATGAGAAGTATCTGTTTTAATGAAAGCATGTTTTGATTTGGGTTTTTTGTTTGTGCAAGGTTGTAGGTGTAAGTACAGGGGAAAGAGGGGGGATAAACCAAAAAATGTGGCTTTAAGCTGGTCAGAAAACTCTTCTGGGATGCAATTCCTTGTGCACTGAGTTTGAAGATGGACCAGGACTGCAACATGTGGTCAGGCTGGCCGTAGTTCATATGCAGACCTGGTTCTGAGCATCCTGATTCCTGCCTTTGCGTGAACCATTCCAGGTCCCTGCAACTAAACACTTCCCAAATTATGGAGTTTGCATCCTGATCTGAATTTTGCAACTCAAGCCTACCTGTGGTTATACAGTCAGACAGAAAAGCCAACAAGCCAAGAGCAACGCCTAGTCACTGACTTTGATCTAGAAATAGTTATTATCCAGCTATCTCCATTACAAAACATCCAGTTTGCCAAACCTGGGTTATCTTCTGATTTGGCTTCATTTGATAGGCAAGAGCAGGTCTAGCATGGGAGAGCTTCACATCCTGAAACTATGAATCTTTCAAAAAACTGATAAGTGACAAACCTTGCAAAACCTGTGAGTAGGAAATGACGTTTCTGTCCACCTCCCAACTCTGTTAATCCTACATAGCACCGCTGGCAACCTTTGCAGATAAGATAGAAAAATGAGTGAATTAATGCTTTGCCCTACAGAGCTAAGACTCACGAGTGGACAACTGGAGGAAAAGCACTACTAATGACACCTACACCAGTGAGGTTGTACAGAGAAGTTCAGTTCTCAAGATATAAGATAATGCATATTTTTTTATGAGGTAAATTACTTATTTTCAAACTTATTTCTTTGAATTTCTTTTTCTTGGAAGCGTAATAGGAAGTTACTTAGAAAGGAAGTCACTTTGAATTCTCTTCTTTTTGCTCCAGATTAGAATAAGCTCTACTTTCTCTGAAGAGTGAATTTGGGTCACGATGTAGTAGCGTTCAGTCCTCATGCTGAATTACTTGCTGAACATGTGGTAGTGTTTTGTGACATGGTCTGTGGACTGGGAAGTAGGCTGAGCTCACCCAGCCCATTTCATTTATGGCTTTACACAAGTAAATAAGTATGTTTTCAGCCACTCAACACAAGAATGGCTTGCAAATTGCAACCACCATTGCCTGGTAGGTCAAAGGTTAAGCTTTTCAACAGGTCAGACTACAGTGCTAATTCACCTCAGTAGTGAGTCCCAGGCAGCCTGTAATGCATATTTGTGGTGGTTGTGTTTGTATAGCATGTACATAAAATGAAAACCGTATGACAGAGGTTAGTCCTCTTAAATGGTTGTCACATTGGCTTGGGTTACTTTCATACAGTTATCCATATGCTAGCCAAGATTCTGGTGGTATTTTTGTATAAATTTTATTGACGTGGTGAACTAAATTGGGTAATTTCATAGCTATTATAATCAGCTAGTGGCCCAAGAAATGCACTGCTTTGTTTATCATGAAAATGTTGCTAACTGCTCTGGCCAGGTTCAGCTTCCAGTGGTGGCCCTCTTCCAAATGTGGAAAACCCCTTTTTCTGACATAGAAGGTTCAGACAATCCTTGTCTGCTCAGTCCACAAAAGCATCAATGCTGTGGGCTGAGGGCTCAGGCCTTGTCGCCAGATGGATTTCCTGAATTGTTACGCAAATAAGGAGCTTCTTGAGTTTAGTTCACAACTGCCAAAGTTTGGACTAAGGCCTGGATCAAATGAATAATAGGTATATAAACTCCCTTATGTATTCAGTTGGGAGAGACAGGTACTCCCAGAGATACCCAGGGGTAATGCAATTGTCCTCTCTGTGTGCCTGTCCAGCCATTGATTCTTTGAGGAGCCCAAGGTAACAAATACCCTAATGCAGGCATGTAGTGTTGTGGATCTGGACTTGGATAGCCACACACCATGGCAAAAAGTCACCTCAAATTGCGTCTTCAAAGGGATTATATTCTTACATGACCTTGTGTACTATGTGGTGGACATTGCATGCAGACATAATCCCATTGATAGTGTTGCTAATGTTAGTTCAGCAAGCCAAAGATCTGTGTGTCTGAATGACAAAAAGAAATCATTTACTGTCTTTTTTTGGCAGAGAAGTACTAAAATTTCCTCCTTCACAAAGCAGGAAGAGCAGACACAGCCCTGGACTTCCTCTCCCAGATCCTTCCTGACCAAGATGCCCTGCTCCAAGGGAGGTGCCGTGACCTTCAAAGGCCATGTCTTGGCACATCAGGACATACTCATGTGCATAGCACACGTTCGTTGTTCTGTTGCAAAACAGGTGAATTGAAAAACTTACCATATAGGCAAATTTTATAAGATTTCTGTTGAAAGGTGAAGTAGTGAACAAAAGAGAAATACATGAGTGCACATAGCAGGAGACAACTGAGATGTTTGGGGAAGCTCCCATTTTCATCTTGCAGAGTGCTCTGAGAAAAGAAGATGAGTGCTCCCCATCTTTGGTGAAATGGCTGATGGAACTGGCAATAGCACTCTGTTTCAACACTGACTATAAATGATGCTTACATTTCAAAAGCATTTTTTAATAATATTTTTCATAAGTATAAGCTAAAGGAGTTACTTTCCACCAGGGTCATGGAGAGTTCACTAAATGCTGATAGACTGTATTCTGTATTAATGGTGCTAAGCTAACTGCCTCACTGCCAAAGCCCTTTATTTAAAGAAATAGCACTGTATTTCACAAGAAAATATTTTTAAAGCTTCCCTTACTGATAATTTGTCTAAGGAGAGACAGGTCTAATTATTTATACTGAATCTGAAAGGCCAATATTGGATGTATTCGATAAGATGCATGCTTTATTTGAATACACATTTAGAGCAGCATGCAACACAGATAATTAAAATATTTTGTTTTCTTTTTATTTAACAGAATATCAGCCATTAGCTTCTGCAGCTAATTATTGGATTTTATAACTGACTCTTCAGAAACAGCTACAAGGATTCAGTTGAGCCTTTGTAGTGAGCTCTGGGTAAGGGTTTCCATGCAGCAAAAGGAGAATCACTGTTTGGGTCACAGTTTCTTCTCTTCAGAAAAGCAAAGGCTCTGCAGCTCATCTGTATCACCTCACCTGTAGCAACAAACCAGGTGACAGAGTGGGGACTTATCCTTTGATATGGGATGTTTGTTTATCAGGCCAGGAGCTGGGCAGTCATATTTGGCTATAGATAAGATTTGTATTTCCTTGCATGGGTAATGCAAATCGAAAACCGTCCTGGCTGGTACTTGGGGAAATTCTATAATCGTGATGGATTGAAAAGTGTTGTTCTAGTTAGAAACTAGTTCTTGTTGCAGCCATAAATGTGAAGAGACCTTAAAGCAAAATTACTGGGAAAGTGATGTAGGTTAGATAATGAAAGAATCACTAGAAATAGCTTCTCCCTATCAAGGCAGTGCAATCCACTGAAACCCATGTGATTGCACTGAGAATTAATTCCTTGATTCCTTATTGGAGAGTGAATCTGTAAAGAGCAATCTGCCCACATTTCTTCCCTCCCATATCATATTTCAAATCTATAGAGTTGTAGCCAAACTGTTGCAAAGCAGAAACCCAAAGACAATGCAAAAGAGCTTCTGTTTCCTACAAGTCTTCTGCCTACTCACAATGGACCAGTTTATGAAGCTGACAAAACTTACCATGAAAATGTGAAGACCATGAAAGTGTAATGTGTAATACCCAGCTAAACAAAATGACTCTTTTATCTCTGACTATTTAGTTTAACAACTGTAGTAAGAGTGTACACAAATTTTCAGAGATATACTTACTGCATATGCGTCTCCATCAAGGGTTGGTACCGTGGCCATACCTTGGCACAACTGAGGCTGCATCCAGAACCTGAGATATCTTGAGAACTGAATGTTTGGCTTTTCAGGTGATAAGCTGTCTATAAATGTAATTATAGAAAATGAGCCATATTTAATCAGAAAACAATTCCTAGGACACTTACCTGTTACCTTTCCAGTGTGTGAAAACTGGTTCCTGTGTATTGTTTCATTGTCTGGGCTCTTGCCAGCTGTGTAAGATGGCACCAAGTGACCCCAAACAAACTTGAACTGAAGTACACAGGGAGAGGATTAATCAGTCAGGCACTTAAGCATAAGCTTAATGTTAAGCATGCAACATAATGCTGTTAAAGTGAATTCAGTGGTATTATTTGTATGTTTAAAGTTAACCACTGAACTTATCTGTTGTGCTATATCAGTGCCTAATAGCTTGTGCACTTACTTGCAAATTTAAGATACTTAATGTGTTTATTCTAGACTCTTCCTGTTGTTGTGCATCCGAAATTGTTGCCCTCAGCCAAGCAGGGTAGCACAGACATACAGCAGCAGTGCAGCCCAGCTCTTCCTCAGCCAGGGACAGAGCCACCATAAGGAGCTGGATACGGACAGGGAAATGCACAAAGTACATCTGCAGCAGCTCTCCAGCAGCAGATCAGGTTCTGCAGAGCCCTCAGGCAAACATCACTAGTTCTGGCATTAGCCTCAAGGGCAGCAGAGTTAGGCCACCGCTGAAGGCTTTTGAAAGTTTTACTCATCGGATTTGGAATAGTGAGAGGAACATTGTGGTTTCCCAGTGGCTGTCAGAGACAGAAGAGCTGAGCTCTGGTCTTTGTTCACTCCTGGATGTTCTACATTTGTGCAAGTCCTCTTACTGCATCACTAGTCTGCGGATAATTATATTTTGCTGTCACACCTCCTCTTCTCTGTGTGTGCAAAGCCGATGGACCTCAAGACCTAGAGACATGAAACCTCCTTGTAAAAGTGGCAAGTGAGCTGGACCACCCCACCTGGCTCCTTGTTTCGTATAGGACATCTGGGGAGATTTAGGCAATAAACCACTATTCCCACCTAATAATAACAAAAAAATAAGTGTTCCTGAGTGATGTACTCAGCACCTTCTATTCTCACTGAAGTATTTCCTCTGGGACTACTTTCATGTGTCTTTAGGGAATATAACCAAATTATACCACATGAGAGCTGGTAATTTTAATGTTATGCTGTAAGGAGAAAATGATAAACATAACAGGAAAGACTGGATGCTTTCCATTCATATTTTTAAAAAGGTTGCTTCTCATCTATGCATATTAGCTTTTCAACATCTCTGACAAGATTTAAATGAATTATTTAACTGGAATTGAAAAGCAGGTCTTACTTTTAAATTAAGGCGATAAAAGCAGTTGTATTTTTTTAATTTTTTTGAATATTACCATTGAAGATAAAGATCAAAACCAGACCCAAGAGGAGATAGGGCTGACAAAACACCCAACCTCTAACCTCATGGCAGTAGTTGGATTATTTTGGAGAAGTGACTCGCTATGATCTGAAACATGGTCAGTAGAGTCTGGTGGATCCATGAAGTTTTAATGGGAAGCATGTCCATGTTGTGTCAGTCTTTTGTGACTGGGAGTATGGGGTGTGTAGAGCTGGGAGTGGTGAAAGACCATGTGAATGAGTTTCTGCTGCAAGGACCATGCCACGTTTTGTGCAAAACATGGAGAAAAGCTGAGAATAGGCCTGATTTAGAAAGATTGGCTTGAAATTTCAGTTTCTTCTCCATTCTCAGTGGGAAATGTGTAAGATATGGTGAGCCAGAACCCAGCAGGGGACTTTTGGTTCGGGAATCAAGTGGGAGAAGCACTTGGGCTGTCATGTGAGCTCTGCCTATAGGGTCAGGATTTGGTCAGTTTGAAAGCAAGGATGTTTTTACAAGCTAAACTGACCCTTTGAGGGCAGCAAACATGGCCTGTGTTGTATGGGAGGTGGTAGCACCCACTCCTTGCTTCACACAGCTTAAAACTCCTGTTTCCTTGGATGAGGGATCCATTTGCTGGAAAAGCCAATCATCTGAACTACAGAGCAGGAGAGTTTCTATCCCCACACCCACCCTCCCAAAAAACCTCTCCCCAGTATTTCCATGCTTCTCCTTTCACCATTAAGATCAGATTTTCTCCTGCAACTGAACAGTAAGTGCTTCATAAACAGTTCCTCCATCCGCAAGTGGACCTTGAAAATTGATTATTTTTTGTTTGTTTCTTTTAGTCTCCAAATGTTTCTGCCATTATAAGGCAGGCAGTTATTCTGCTAGGAAGGAATGTGAAGAATTAGAAAAGTTGAAAGCGATTAGGACTCTGCCTTTTAAGACAGAGCCTTTCACAAAGCCTGGCATTCAGTCTGCTCAGAGCGAGCATCATAAGACACCCTGAAGCCTTGAAATCCCTCAGTTTTAAACCCCATGGGGTGGCTTTTGCATTATCAGGGAAGAGATGATATTGCAGAGACTATTTTCTTCATATTTTAGAGGCCTCTAAGTTAATATTTATTCTAAGGAGATGTTTATTTTTGGATACTTTTATTGTTTATAGGAAGGCCACAAAGAGTTCAATGTTATGGAGAAATGGTTACTTTGTATTTATGGTTAAAGAAAAATAAGAAGGAAGAAAGTAAGTTCCAAACAATCCTGCCCCAGTTCTTTATTTCAGGAGACAATGTACTTTCCACCCATGCACAGGCAGTGCTTTACAGGCTGTATAATAAAACGCTGTTCCAGATATTGTCTAAATAGAAACAGATTTAACCCTGCTGTTGTGACTTGCATTGCTGGGTAATGAAAGTTTTCAATCTGGTTTTACTTTGTTTTATGTTCACTGGAGAACTGCACATCCACAAAATCCTGCCTTATGCACAGAGACCTGTTGTTCCAATGCCATCTGTTTGCATATAAAAAGTGAACATCCACAAAAACAAACATACAAACAAAAAACCTAGGTTTTGGCCTTTTCTGATACTCAATGAATTGCAATTCAGCCCTCAAAGTGATATTTCCTGCAAAAACTGCAGGCTGTGGAACAGAACCCAGTTGTTTCAAATGAGACTTGAAGATGCTTTTAACAAGGAGGTGGTGGAGTCTATCACTTCCTGACAAGAGGTCAGAAATCCAAGAATTTCTAACCTTGAAATGCTTTGAGAATGAGTCAAATCATTTACCTATGCAGTCATTCACTAATGGCATACTCAAAACTGCTGAAAAGACTCTTTAATCTAAACTGGCTCTGAAAATTACCCATTGCTCTGTTACCTAAAGCAACCTCCAAGTGTTTCTCCATAGGGGAAAGGCCCTGTGATAAGAGATAGTCCCTGAAGATCTGAGAACAAAAGATGGGCTGCAGCATCTGCATATCAGGAAACGGTCCATTACTCATTAATTGCTCCATTTCCGTGCACCAACTGGGGTCACCCTGTCACTGAGGAGCAGAAAGATTATAACAATAATATAAATACTGCTTTATTTACCATTTTACAAGAAAACAACTTTCCATGTTTGTTATTATACAGAGGCTGGTGTTTTTTTCGAGTTTCCACAAATAAAACCCTCTCGAAGGACAGTAGGAAGTTTGTAATTTGAGGCATTTTGCTGTGGGACTGAAGGCATATTTCCATATGTCACAGAGCCGTGTCCAGCTGTTGGGACATGAACTAAGGACTAGGAGGAACCACATTCTCGTCTTTGCTTCCCTACAGATTTCCTGTGTGACCTTGAACAAGTTACTGAGTTTCACTGCCTGTGTACAGGCAGTACCCTTCTATACTTCCTTTTATAATCCATGATACTCCCTTTTATACTTCTAAGCATTTTGTATCCAGAAATGTGACCCTGTTTCGGGTTCTCTTAGCTCCTGTGTCAGCTGCCTACTGACAGTGGTCTATAAAGTTCCCTTCTTGAAAGCAGTCTGGACCCCGAGCTGGTGCTGGGGAAGGATGGAGGGAAGGTAGCAGTGCTCAGCTCCTCCAGCACGTGCCCCGCCTGAAGGGGAGTGCCTGGGGCTTGCTGGGCCTGGGGTCACTGTGGTTTTCCCATCTGCAGATCAGATATAACAGGATTCACCTACTGCATGAGAAGCTGTGTGTGGGGGGGGTACGTACAAGTGACACTAAGGGCAGGTGTTATTATCATAATGCGTGTCTCACAAGTGCTTGAGGTAGTCACTATGACAACTTCCCCTAGAATTTGTGTCCACCTGATCTGCTCTGTCTCTGTAATCACAGAGCAAGAATGGGCAGGTATGACTCTGATTCTTATCATCGAGGATTTAAACACAGCAATCACCCCAGCCCACCTCTTTGTGTTCATCTTACTTATTAAAGCTTCCCAACAAGTCTCTGCAGTGATGTTATCTGCTAAATTGTGTGAGGTTTCTGATCATTAAGTGGATTGGTCTTCAAAGAGCTAAATGAAAATGAGCAATAAATATGTGTTACTTAGGTCATATAGTGCAAAATGACAAGGAGACCGAAAGACCTTCTGGCAACTGCAGAACAAACAAATGTGAAACAGATTCACTAAAGCTTTTTGTGGGTTTTTATAAAGTTTCTCATTTTTTTAATTATTTTTTTTAAAGCAGATTAAAATGGAGAAACAGACACCGTCTTAAGGAGCAGGAGCTCCTGAATCCTAGACGCTCTTTTGTTCCTTTGCTGTGACCTGAAGTGATGTACTTTTACTCCTATACTAAATTTCCTCTCTGCAGAAGGGACATTGTAATATTTATGTATGCTCTGGGGAAGGTATCATTATTATGGCAATTTCTCCAGTGCTTTGCACATAGACAGATGTATTTAAGAAGGTGAGCCTCCCGCTGGTGGGTGTAAACAGGAGCCCGAAGTTCTGCACCTGCAATTGTGTTTCCTGTATAAAACTGAGCACTTGTACCAGTAGCAACCTGACTGCAGAGATAAATGAGGCAGCAGCGGTTGCAGGAACTCCTGCTTGTATCTGTGTTTTCATTCATTTGGAAAAATATCCAGCCACAACTATTGCCAGGGCAGATTGTATCCTCAACCAAATACTGTGAAAACCTTCCACTGCAAGGAATATTAAACAATTGTGTGATCTCTTAGATAGTATTTTTAAGGACTTATTTTTACTCAGTGAAAATGTAATGAAAAAAAATAATCAAAATGCTGCAACTTCTTACGTCTTGATTACTCTTTCTAGTCCCTTCACGTACTATAAAATGATGACAGCAGCCTCTGTGAATGGTTGCTTTCTCCTTACTTAAGCACCTTAACCCTGTGACTATTGCTCTGGTGAAGTCACATGGTCCTCCTTTATAGCAACGCAAGGGAGCAGCTTCTGTTGCAAGAGCTCTGAGAGCCTGAGATGTCCATGCACGCTCCAGCAAACCAGGGACAAACTCCTCACCTCACTACAAACCCACTCACACAGTTCAAAGGTTTTGCTATAGCCAGGTGAAAGATTTTCCCTGTTCCCTTACCAGCTTTTCTCCTTCTCAAGAACTGATACTTGAGAGGGAGAATTTATCTTTTATTAAAAATAACCAGATTTGACTATACTCATTTCTTTGTCTCGTTTGCTGTCTTAGCTGTTGGCATCTCCTCTGTGGTGACTGAAGCACTCTTGAGTTAGAAGTGGGACCACACAGAAATAGGAGATTCAATTCAAACAGGATCGGAAGACTGAGGCAGAGAGTAATGGAAGAAAGTCAGTATTTTAAACAGAGGAGAAAGAAGGCTATAACCTAAAAACCCACAGCCTGAAGGTAATAGTCATTTCCTATTTCTGTGAAGACTGTTGGGGTTTCTCTAAAGGAAGTGGGGGGTGGGGAGAGGACAGTTCCTGGTATTTTCCTCAGCTAAGAAAGCTAACAAAAGTCATCAGGCTTCCTACGTGACTGAAACAAAGTGTTACGGAAAGTGTGAACTCTACTGTATGGCATCATGTGCTGTAGGATAAGGGTCAGATACCATGATGGTGGCTGTCAAGCAGACAAGAAATCTACTCATATTACACCCCACAATGCTGTACCCCATGTGCAAGGAAGAAATTCTAGTTGGATGCTAAAATGATTCAGGGAAGGGGTAGAAGTGCCTTGACTCCATTCCTCCTCCTGCTCAAGTCCTTTCCACCTGGGAGTGTGCAGTCCCCTGCAGCAGGACACCTTCCTAAAACATCTGGGTGATGGGCCGCATCTGTCACGTGGTGACATGGACTAAATACACCCAAAACCTTTCTCCACCTTGGTGCCAGCATTCACAAAAGGTGCCAGCAACAAAAGAGTCAATATAAGATTGCTGGAGAACCCCTGTTAATTGGTTTCAGAAGATCTTCAAATAGGGCTCAGAAACAAATCAAAGCAGTGTAAGGTAACTGTAAAATTTATTGTTCAAAATTAAATTATGGGATACTTGTTAAACATAATATTTTAAACTTCTGTGGAAGCATCATAAGGCTTCTAAATTATAACTGTGATCAAGGATGATGTAAAATACTCTGGCTCCCACTCTGCAGAGAGGAAAATCAGGCACAATGCAGAGCGATGAAGGCTTGAACATATTTGCTAGGTATGGACATAAGGATGCACATCACCTGTGATTGATGTCTGTCTCCTGTCTCCCTTTTCCTGGTGAATATAGAGAATAGCCACCTGCAGAGCAGAGAGACATAGGCCAACTACAGAATTTTTGCTTGCTCTTATGGGATCAGATCTCTAGTAACTTGGATAAGGACACAGAACCAAGTGGCATCATTAGGATGAATGCCAATGGGTTCTGCTCCCATTTTTCAGTTAATAGGTATTCAGTGGAGGAGGGCAGTTCTGTATGGGCAAAAATTCATTATATAAATATGTACTGAGGTGAAGCAACCCTGAATGGAGGTTGGAAAGAAGAAAATTCTGATCTTGGGTCTCAGCTTCTGAAGCTGAAATGGTTTGACTTGTGCTGGAGCCTGATGTGCAGGGCCTATGTTTTAAAGATGTCATTTTGCATGTTGCATCAGTTAGGATTTACATAGCTTTCTATGAAACCTGGGCTACAAATGTTGATTTTAAACAAAGACACTTCCATAGGATCTTTATGGTCTGTGTAGTGGTAAAGTGCTATGAATAATTTTTCCCAGGTGCTTAAACAGGTGGTGTCTTCAAGGGAAGCAGGGCTTCTTTCAGGTTCCCTATAATTTGTGCTGTCTTAAGTCTTCATTGTCAACATCTTGGGTGAACATTTATGTTCCTTCCCCACAAAGATGCTGGATGCCCAGATCCATGATTGGAATATAAGTGTTACAGTTATTTATTTACAGGGAAGGAAATAACACAGTGGCTCTATTTGCTACTCCTAAATTTATTTTCTCTTCTTTTGTGCAGTGCAAAAATGTTAGTCATCTCCAATGGCCCTTGGAAATAAGCTTTCCAAATATATTCTCCTACTCTATATAGATGCACTGATGACACTCCAGCAGTTCAGCAAGAGGAAAACTGAAATAGTGGCACTAAATGACAAGGAAAAAAAATCACTAGGGAGAAAACTCTCCATAAAAGTCTGAGCATGATTATGGAGCATTGGGAAATGTTGCCAATGCTGGACTATATACTCATTGAGCCTTCATTTCTCAGACATCACTGATTAAAGGTGGATGGAAAAGTGCCATGGAAAAGAGCAGACTCACGAGCTTCAGCTTCTGTTTCCATTTTGGGCTGTAAGTGCAAATCCATGTAACAAAACTGGGATTTTTCATCTCATATTTAGGGCTCAAGGAGAAGTGCCTGGACTGAGGAGGGGCTGTGTTGTCACCATTAGCTCATGATGGTCAATGAGGCTGTGCCACCTTCATTAGGAGCTTCTTTCAGAAACAGGAAGCAAACTGTGGCAGCCAGGTTTGAAAATAGGGATTGACATGACTGCAAGTTTCTTTTTCCTCATTCAGTTTTTTTAAAAATGCTTGCTTTTCTAAGAAACTTATGTCATGGACTTGGATTCATCAGCATTTTTAAAAACAATGGATGAATATGCTTTCTGAGATGCGTCAGTTATGAGGGCATATATAAGCTGTTTAAATAGTCCCATGTGGTTTTGGGGTCTCTCTCACTGATTTTCCATGTCCGTTCTGTCCATGCTCATTTATTGTGACACATAGAGAATCCTCCATGACTGATGGCACCATAAAAGTGAGTGATTGACCTTTCGCTGGTGTATATGTGGAGAGATTTTCCCTCTGCACAGAAGGAGAGGGGAACTGCATGTAGGTTTTGGGGAGAGGGGGTGGTACCTGAAAGACTTTGTACTGAGGCGATTCAAGACACTGGTTGTTCAGCCAAAGAGCTCAAAGAAATAAGAGGCAGAAATATAGCAGTATATGAAAATATCACAAAATAACAGAATATACAGAGTTGGAAGGGACCCACAAGGATCATTGAGTCCAACTCCTGGCCCTGCAAAGGATCAATACCTTTACTTCTCCAGCCACATGTAGATCATCCCTTGGATAACACCACATACATATATTTATTTATATACATATATTTATGTATGTACATAAGTGAATATAAACTTTTTTCCATTAAAGAAAAAGCTGTGATTAGGGCATGCAAGCTGAAGCAAACTATGGACTATCTATTTTGTTCAAAAACTATGAAATAATTTTTATTTCTTCCTCCCTGTCATTTTTCCAGCCATATGGATTTGCCAGTTCACTGCATCATTGCATGTTTATAACACAGCATTTCTTCAGCAGCTGTCACTATTTCATAATGCCATAGTACATCTTGTATACTGAGTTCCAGGCCACAATGCGATAGAAAACAGCTTACACTTAAAGAAATGAAGCCCTCTCTTGACATCCATTTGGATGCTGGTTGTGGATGTAGAAAAGGCAGAGAGAGTGCTACAAACACTCCCAGATAAGTCCACTGTTCCAGCTTTGTGTCAGGCTGCTAATTCCCTACCAGTTTATCATTTGACCATCACCAGAAGAGAAGAAAGATTTTGATTTTTCATTTGTTAGGGTTTTTGTTCTTGTTTTTGGGGTTTTGTTTTGTTTTTCTTTTCCTTTCTAGTGACTATTATGACATGATAGCTTGAATTATCAGAGTATCATATACAATGCTCCAGATAGTGGTTTAATGACGTAACATCCCTTCACAGAAAGTAAAACAAATACCTGGTAGTTAGACTGAATGGGATCAGATAGGACTAGATCACAAATTGGCATTTCTGGCTCACCTCATGTGAGCCTGTGCAATGAGAGTTTCAAAAACCAAACTCAACAGGGAAATATTTCTTCCTCTAGTCAGTCGTTAGCAGAGAAAGAGCAATTGTACAGTACTAAGATTATCCAGCAGAAGAAAGAACATCCTAATCCCAGACATGAGAGACAGGATGTCCATTAGGAATGGTAGCCACTGATCAATAGTCTAATTTAGCATAGAGAGGTTTTATTGCTTTGGGAGCTGGAAGGAGAAGAGGGAGGTATTGCAGTGTCTTCAGTTCTAGTCCTGCCTCTGCCACTGATGCACCCTAAAGAAACACTGGCTGACTCCACTGCTTTTCCACAGCCGTAGGATCAAGCAATAATTTTAAACTAGCAGACCATTATGTATTTTGAATGTGCATTTGATTATGTATGGGACAGCACAAAGCAAGAAAATCCATTTCTGACAATGTCAGTAGTAAGCTGACATTTGCCTGCAGTTTATTTCGGATCAAATCCAGCAAATTTCTAGGCCATCAGCAAAGAAAATAACTATGAAAGTCTTTTTTTCAGGCATTTCATGCCTCTTTCTTCTTCTCTTTTTTAATAGCAAAATATAGAGATAAAATTCCAAAGAAGAATTTAAAAAATGTATTTTCTAAAAATATGCAAATATTTTCTACAGGGGATTTTTAATGTTTTCAGGACAGCTCTGGCCCCCACTGCCCTCCTGTGCTTCTCAGAAAAGAGATTTCAGCCTGTGACATGGTGGAGTGCATCACCTTCAAGGGTGAACTCAGCTGCCAGAGGTTTTTCTAACCAGATGAAGGGGTTAAAGTTGCCATTATTACATGAACTAGCTAATTAAGAGTAAGCATTACCAGCAAAATCTTTATGTCCTGGAATTTCTATAGGAGTCAGGTAATCATATGAATTTGAGGGCGCAGGCAGGGTGCTGGCACACCAAGGCTCTGGCTCCTGCCCTGCCTCCTTGCAGGAATTGCTCCCTGTCTGAAGCCCAGGGAGGACATGTCTAACTTAATGCAGGGAAAGTGATAAAATGGTGGTAGCAGAGCCTAATAGATTTTCAAGGAGATTGAGCAGAAGCCATGGAAGGTAGCAGTGAGGCATAGAAAGCAAAAGTACACCAGGCCTCGTTTAATTATCTTTTTCACACTGCATTAATCATCACAAAAACAGGATTATGCCTATTTTTACATCAATGTTGGAGGGTAATACAACTGTCATTTTGTGCACTGTCTGTCATTAGCAACTGTTAAATTAAAGGTTTGAAAAGTAAAATAATGAAAGCAGGCTGCTCCCTTGACCTATTTTTTACCAAGAACTTCTTTCCCTTCGACCTCTGAATCTGAATTTCTCTTATCAAATCATCTTGCTTTCCTTGGCCCCCACAAGCACCCTGCTATTTGTTGTTCCCATGACCTCTCTCTTCAGCTGTCTGGTTTTATGTGCTGGTTTGACAGTACTTTTTTTTTCCTTCCTATAGCATCCCTAATTCTTTACACTGCAGTAATCTTCCTCCTTCTCCATTTGCATTTCTATCAGCTCTGCTGGTGCCTCCTGTGACCACAGCCTCCTTCACTGTCTTCTCTGGGGCTCTGCTCAGACCTTCTTACACCAGTGACCATGGCCCAAGCCTCCATCCCTGCCTCGTGCTTTGTCCCTGTTAAGGTCTCTATATCTTGTAGGTGTAAATGGTACCTTAGGTGCACATTCCCACTTGTCTCTCTGTTTCTGTTCACTTCTCCATTCCTATTTTTCTAACTTCCTCACTCTCCTCCTCTGTCCCTGTTTCCTTTTCTTTGCCTCCACTCTTGAAATAACTCAATTTTTTGCTATGGTCTCCATCCAGATGTGGTGCTTCTAAGAGAGGCACACAAATCTGGCTAGCTCTATGTTTAGAGCATGCTTTAATGATGTGGGATCCCTTCTCACCCCCACAAGGACAGTAAATGAGTTATAAAGTTAAATATACCTGTTACTACACTTGCATAATTACTCTTCCTACACAGAGAGAGAAAGGTAGAGGTTCTGTATTAAATTTAACCATAGCAATTGTCTCAGGCTGATTGTTGCAGCAAAACCTGCAGGTTTTGGTGTTCTTAAAAGGCTGACCTTGCACTTCACCAGGAATTCCCTTGGTCTGAATTTATGGGATAGGGATGAAAAAAAGGTAAGTGCACGATGTCCTCTTGGGTGGAATTTTTCCTAAGCTTTTCAACTCCTTATACTCATGTATCAATATAAACCCTGGCATATAGCTCACCTGCACACACCTGTGCTTGCTCTGTATTATTGCTGGCTTGGAGGTACAGAGGTGTGAGAATTGCAAAGTTAGGCAAAATTCCAGGCTGATGTGTAAGATGCAGCGTTTTTTATGGGGTTGGAATAGTAGGACGTAAGTCTGAAATCCAGACTATGACAATTTCCAGTGATTTAAGGATACAAGATGAATCAGATCAGTCACAGCTCCGATTTCGGAGGAATGCGTAGGAGTAAATCTTCTCACATGAACATCCCCTGACTGTGATCAGTCTTTATCACCCATACCTCGACCTGAACAATGGACAATCGACTGCAGCTGTTTCTACTTTACTAATTTGATCTACCTAAGGAAACCACTCTTGCAGGAACTCTAAAGATGAAAAATAGCTCCAATTATATTCTCTAATACAATTGATTTCTTAGTACCCATGTGTACGGTTCTGATTCTGTACAATTCTACTGCCAGCTCTGTAAGAAGGGATTTTATGATGGTCTGAAAACTTTCTTTCCTAAGACTGTGTATGAACAGACTGCAAAGCCATATATATATAGGCAGATACTTCAGAACTGAATAAATAAGATTAACTATATCCAGATCCAAAATTTTACCCATTTTTACAACAGTGGATCAAGTAAATGTAGCAAAAACTGGGTTTGGTTCTTGTCTTTTCCATTTTTGTGTGCTCCCCTGTGCAACCTTCATTGCAGTTGGCACTGAAGGCAAATCTGCTCTTTTGCTCATGCACCCACAGCAAGGCATTGGGAAGCAGCTGAGATCTCTCACAGAACAACAGAAAAAAAAGCTGTATTCACACAATATGTAATAGTACAGTGTAAAAACAGCATATTTTAAAATTAACCAAAGCAGATCCCTTTCCATGCCATTGAAAAGACACCTCCGGAACCCACTGACACATTAGCATAGCCTCTGTGGGGCACAGTTACAGAGGTTTGCATTATAATATTAAAGTTTATAATTCAGGATTTTATAAAGCACCTAAACCTTGCTGTTTCATTCAGGAAACCAGTATCTGGTTAAGCTCAGAAGAAATGCCTGTACAAGTAGGTTGGAGCAGCAGGTATTTTTCACCTTGTTCTAGAGAAGGGTGGGAGGATCTAGTAACTGATGAAGACAGGATACCAGACAAGATGGAGCATTGGCTTGATTCCATATGATAATTTCAGTGTAATTGTTTTGCCTTTAGGTTGCTGTATCTGATTAGACCAGTCTCTAGCTGATCCAAGGTTAGGAGAATGCAAAACCACTGTAGTGTTGTGCTAAACACAATGCAGCCAGACCAAATAAACTGGGCCAGTTATCCTTGCAGATCTGCAGATACAGGCACACATGCAGTTTTGCTTGAGGAACATAATATACAGTAGCTCCAGATTTGGAAGGAGAATTAATAATTTGCTTAGATAAAAGTTGTGGTCTCTACAGTAGGTTGGGTAATCATATAAATAAATGTAAAAGTCCGTTTTAGAGCAGCCTTCTTTTAATACTAATTGGATGCAAAAATCTTATCACATTACTAACCTTCATACCTTTATAATAAGTCTTTTATTGTATTAGCCAGCTTGGTTTTCACTAATATGATACGAAAGACTTGCTAATATATTAGGAAAGTCACTAACACTATTAATTTACTAGATAAATTACTTCTCTATCTTGGAACTTTAAATGAAATGGAATTCACTAATCCTAATTGGTTTGCCTTCTACCAGAATTATTTCCCATTAGTTCAGCATGTTTTCTTTTTTCATACTTGAACAGAAGAGATTTCTTAAACTCAAAGCCTTGGGGTACAGTATATGGGTTTATTAATTATCAGGTATTCATTCAAGGGGGTTAATTAAGCAATAACTTTCCATTGACTGGAATATACAAAGGAATAAAAGGCTTGACTTGTCCTGCTGATTAAAGCGCTAAGGCCGTTGTGTCATCATTTTGCTCCATTTGGTTGTGGGGGAATAAAGATTTTTCCACTATTTAACATATCTGGCCAAGAGCTCCGAGACCCCATTCCATATGTGTAGAAACTTTGTTGGTTTGTTGATTTTTGTCCTTTTCCCCCACCCCCATCTCTGCCTGGCAGTGAGTGCTGTGACCTTCCCCTGCGGCTGTGGACCTTGGTACTGTTATCCGTGTTTTTGTCACATGAAGATTTGAGAACTGCAATGCAGTAAAGGGAGCTAAACCCCCTGGGAAATGAGCAGCCAGTGCTGAAGGCAGCATCCTGCTGAGTAAGTTGGATATCTCGCTGTAAGCACATGACACTGATGCTGAGGAGTTGGTACTTGGCTGTGTATTGGCTTCCAGGCAGAGTTTATGGTGTTGGCTTTGACGTTTGGGCCTAATTCAAACCCTTTTGGAATCAGTGGAAGGACTCGCCATGTACTTCAATTGATTTTGGATCAGGCCCAGCAGTCTTGGAATAGCTTGTCTGTGCAAGAGACACCCTCTCTTCTCAGGGGACATTGCCTCATTGTTTGAGAGGAGCTGCATGTCAGCTAGAACAACTCCTTTTGGGAAGGGGAGTGAGCTGCTCTCAGGCAAGGACTTGAGACTCTTGCAAGGATTACTTTGGTCTAGGGCTCGCCCTGCAGGAACTGGAATCTGTTGCCTTTTGGGGCATACCTTTGAGAAGTGAATCCTTTGAGGACATATATTAATATATTAGAATAGGTGGAAGAGAAAGGGGTTTTTCCTAGAGCTTTTCTAAGTCCCACTGAACTCCATTTCATGTGACAGCCTCCCCGGGGCCGTGACAATCTGTTTTAATTAGAGCCATCTCTGAGCATCTCTCGATTATGCTGAGGAATGGGGCTTCGCTGAGAATTCAGCTGACCCAAGCTGTGGGAGCGCAAAGGCCATCGTTGCACAGGCCTCCCACGTACCCTCATTTGCACTGTGTGAGGCTTCAGCCCAAGCCAGCTCGCTGCTGGCCAGGCTCTGGAATCCATTTATAAAAGAAGCTTGTGGTTGTGTCTGTGTGTTGGTAAATGCATATTATACACTAGCTGGAGCTGGCTGAAACTGCCGCTCGCAATCAGCCATGCATCACTGAGTCAGCGCATCCTGAAGCCTGAGCACATCTCTGCCCAGGGGAAGCAGGGCTGGTCCCCACCACGCCCGGGAAGGTGGGGCCTCCGGGTACCAGCCAGGAGCCCACTCGTCCCAGGCAGAAAAGAAGAAGAAGGTGGAGCTGCAGGCTGGAAAAATGTGTGATATTAGAGTGACTGCTGAGTTTATTCCCCAACAAGCATTAGCATGCTTTTCTTCTTGATTGTTTTGGTGATTGTGGTAAAGTGCAGATGTTATGCAATGGTAAGACTGGTAACACTGGCCACTGCCAACTATAGTGCCAGGAATCATTTATAAGCTTCCCAGCAACAAGCTCTGTCAGCACATGCTTCACCTCCTTGTTACCATTGCAGGCACCACAGTTGAGCCAAGACGTGTCATGACTGAGACACCCCTTCCATTGATGAGGAGTCTTCTGGGAGAGGAGTTTCTTGCCCCCATGAAACCACTATACTGTGCCCTCACCATCCTCTGTTAAATCTTGAAAATTAGCTCTGCAGTTCAGCCAGAGAAGCTGAAATTACAACATCACCTTACCAAGAGGGACATTTTGGTAAAACAAAAAGATTTTGAAATCCCAACAAGAAAGGCAGTAAAATTGCCTTGAGTGTTTGAAATAACATATGTATGCATATATCTAGGTATACCTGTATAACTACATGAGCCAAATGACTTGCTTTGGCTTGCTTATCATTCTAAGGCATAAAACAGGTAATCTAGCTTTATTTGACACCTACGATAATCATCCAAGAAAATGAGAGGCTCTGTAATGGAGGTCTATAAACAGGTCTTGCAGGTCATTCACACCAGCTGGCTCTGCACACCAGGGCTCTATGGAAACGTGACTATAAACACTGTCTTGGATCAAGAGCTTCTCTACTGACAGAAGAGATGAACACTAAAGCTGTACAAAACTGAGTAAGTCTCAGAAAATGATTCACTCTCTTAATTAATTTTCCATTTTGGTTGGTGGAATGCCCTTAGGTGGCTGCAGTGGGCTCAGGTTTCTTCTTTATGGGCAGAGTTCACCTTTGCACAAGGACTGGGAAACTCTCCTCTCCCACCCTCCACACACTGAGGAGCTCGGGCAGAATCCTTTAAGGGAATATTTTCCTCTACCCAAATGATTCTGAATCACACTAATTTCTTAAGGCACAATCACATGTGGCTCAGAGGCTTATTTAATTGCCAGCACACTGGTATGCTGGGAAGCCTGTAGCCTTGCTTTGTTAAGCAATGCTCCATTCCCATCTCATAGAAAGTATCCCCAAGTGCACCAGTGCAGTTTTCTGTCTTGACAGCCCCCAGTATAAGCAACTGTATGGGTGAGCAGTCCTTCTTACACAGGACGCAGCATTCCCAAATGTCTTCATGCTGGGATTCTTCATTCCCTGGGTGAATCAAGCACTCAGAATAAGGCAGAACCAGAAAGCAGAGTCACACATGCATTCCCTGACTGTGTAGGATTCAAATGCCCATGAAGTGCCATCTTGTACCAATACAGCCAGAGCAAATTCATGCTGCATTGCCAACATTTGCAGACTGCTTTTATCTCAGGTTTGTGTGGTACTGAAGTTCAGTAGAAACAGTTTGTTTGATTTCTTTCGAGTAATAACAAATTGAAGGCTCTGCTCCAGCCGTTTCTTCCATGATTTACAACTATATCCTTAGACACAGTTTTGCCACTGAAATACTTTGCTCTGATCAGGAGACAGGATGAAAGGAGTGGAAAGAGCCCCCATGTCATGCCCCAGGCCATCCTAGGGAGGGGATAGGCAATCCTGAGCCTTATCTCTCCCAGCTCTCCCCCTGCGATACTCTTAGAGAAGTGACTAAGCTGGGGAGAGGAGCTGGAGCAACATGAGGTAGTTGTGTAGGAGGTTGCCAGTGGGGTTGTTCCAGCTTATGCTGGGAGTCACCTTGACCCAGAGCTAGAAAGGAAATGTAAAACTGAATTTTTTCTTTCCACTTCTGCCCTACAAACAGCACAATATAAAATGTATCACTTTCTTATTTTCAAATAGCATTTCTATATGCATTATTAATGTAAATAAAACCCAAACCCTCAATTTATCACTCCCTGGATACTCACACTTAGAAATGTGTGTTATATCATTGTCTGTTTAGAGATGGTGTTAAGTTCTAGCTTGAAAAGAAAGGTGTGGTGTTAGGAACTTTCACGAGAGGACACCAAAGTTGGGGTTTTTTGTTTTTCAGGACAGTGTGTAAGAGTCTCCCCTGGCATCAGGGGATATCAGGGTAATGAAATGGCATGGACCATTTTATTCTATACCACCAGGCAGGAGATACAATTTGGCCACTTCTGCCATAAGCCTGCATTTATCAGTGATTTGACTTTTTCCCCTTCCAGTATTTTGCTGATAAACATCAGTTTAAAATGCAAAATGTAACTCACTAATAAATCATGGATATTTTGTCCTATTAAGCTTTCATCTGGTTAAGCCTTAAATTTCTACTGCCCTGAGGAAGACTTAGATTATGGTGCTCCGTATGGTGCCAGAGATGGAAAAAGGTTTATGTAGCTGGGGCTTTTTAGCAAACCATTAGAAGTTTAAAGGCTTCACTCTGCTCCTGAGAAAAGCTGCTGGCAGAAGAACATGTTCTCAGATTCAGATTGGCAGAAAAATTACTGAGACCCCTAAGAAATCAGGTAGGGACTGCAGTTTTCGCCCAGTGAGGATTTTAAAGTCAAGATTCCCATGAAAGCCCTGTGAAGTCAATGACAGTATTTCCATTGATTTCTAAAGACTCTGAGATACATACCCCACAGGGTAATGACCTCACAGACTCTTCAAAACCTGTGTTAGATGGAGTTGAGCAGCAGGTCTGTGCTAAAGGGGAAGGGCACACCACTCCCTCACCTTGTGAGGAGGAGAGAAGATGCAGGGTATGCAGCTGTTGGCTTGTCTACAGTATGGTGTGGCCACAGAGCAGGGACTGCCCATTGCAGGGAGCTATGAGGGATGTGCCACCCATCGAGCCCTTTGTCCCCATGAGGTCTCACCAATGTATTCCCTGTGTCCTGCAGTGGAATGATCAGGAGTCACTAGTGCTTCGGAGCCCATCATGATCCATGCAATTCAGAGGTGGAGACCGGAGCTCCCTGGGTCCGTCTCACTTCTGTCAACAGAGAAAACATCTCTTTTGTGGCAGGTTGAAGGATGGGAGCAGACCAACGTTCACATGCATTTGTGGAGGCCTATGCCTTCGGTCAGGAATCAGACAAGATAGTTGAAACTGGAAGAAATTGCTCCTGAAGAACTCTGGGTTGGGATGTAAGGTTTCATTTCTAACATCTAGAACCTGCACTCCATCACAGCTGGGAGAGGCTGTTCAACTCTGGGTACTGTCAGCAGGGCCAGGATTCGCCTCCCGTAATTAGCAGCTAACGTCAGGACTTTGGTGTGCCAGGCAGCAAAGGGGTCCCTTCTCCAAACATCTGCCCCCAGCACCCCACTAGAGGCGAAAAATATGAGCACAGGGAATTAAAGTGACAGCCCCTGTGATCTGGCATATGTCACTGCCTCCGAGGCTGATTCAACTGGGCAGCAGGTAGAAATGACAAATATTCACTAGAGAAAAATGGAGAAAATGGAGGCAAGAAAGAATGAGATAAAAACTGTTAGAGAGAGTGTTTTACAATGTGGTTCCTTGGGGGGCTGGGAAAGAAGGAGAAAGTTCACCATAAATGGAAAAAGGCTTGGACTATAATTAATTTACCTTGTCTGAGCTTTTTACCACATTTCCACCACGACTCTATGCATGAGAAAAAAAACACCTCAAAACTCACATGTTCTGTATTTTTTAAGTACACAACAGATAACTGTCTCACAACAGATTAACTTGGTCATATATTTGCTTACAGTATGGAAGGGCTTGTGATGGTCTTGGACTTCAGCTTCAGACAAAATAATCAACCCAGACTGAAAGGGCATTTATTGGAAAGGTAATATGAGAAAAGATGTTGCTGCTGTCTGAACTGCCAGACTGCTGCAAATTAACAACATAAAGGAGAGGTTTTCTTGGAAATCTGTAGGCAAGAGGCTAAGCTCCACTGCTTGCACTTAGCCACATGGGTATCAGGAGCAGTGAGGCAGATCCCCTCCCAGAGCTCTGGTCACTCAATCTGGGATGTGACAGTCAACCCAGGTTCTCTCTGGCTCATACTTTACCAAAAAGAGCTTGGGAAATCAGATTATACTTAGTTTCTTGCTCCAGCTGTACTAGATTCCAGCTCAGTTACCCGTGTGGGTTCTGCAGGTAAATATATGCCTGTACCAAATGTAATTTGTGCTCTCGCACTGGTGTCAGCATCAGAAGAGACACTGAAAGATTTGATCACCCTGAAGCCAGAACTCACATAATCACTTTTGCTATGTAGAAACTAGATTGGATAAAAATTACAAGATTCCAGTGAAGATATGAAGTGTCCCCAGGTTTGAGGATTCTTGGATCAGGGGTTGGAATCTGCTAGGAAATTGAGGGTAAATTTTGCTCTTTCCCCTTTGTAGTGTTGACTATACAGAAAAAAAAGAGTATATGGAAGGAAGNGCAGCCTGAGAGCTGGTTTCAGTATTGCATACTTTTATGTAGAACTCAATAAAATGCATTTGCAAATATAATTACAGATGCGGCAATGTTCTCTAATAATGGATTATATAAGGCATGTTATGAAATCTATTCATATCAACTTCTTGGCAAATTATACTGCCTAATATAACCAGGTGTTATAAAAACAATTATGGGTCTGTAGGAATTACCGACACAATGTATGTACCCTTTAAACAAAATACAATTTCAGATAGCTGTAAAATGTGCTGTAGGGGGTGGTGGAGTCATTTTGAACATGCTGGAGCCAGCAGCACAGGAGGGGAAGCCATTCTTGGGGAAAGCATGGTGATAAATGGTGCTTCAGTGTGTATCAGCTGACTCTTGGCTCAAGGCCTTCAGGTTGATCCAGCTGTCCTTATGTGCCACAATATTTTGTCCTGGTTTGTAGTCCTGTAAATTCCCATCAAAATACGTAGCACTTTGGTCACCTAAGTAATGAATGAAAAATAACTAATATCAAGCATTTATGATGTTGCTTCAATTTGCTGGATTCCCACATGAAGGCTTTATCCAAAGTCTTTTCAGTTGAATGGAAATTTACTGTTGAATTGGGCAATCTCTGGATAAAGTCTTGGTTTAATTTTGTGAGATTATTTCTTTAGGGCAGAAGGGATGTTATTCTGAGTTATTAAGCTATGTATTTTGCTGTGTCATGAGGAAAACAAATGGATTTCTTCTTCCACTTCCTTGTCACTAAAAACAGCTTCTAGTAAAAGATAAGCAGAACTAGTACAGATAAAAAGGAAGCCTCTTCCCTTTTCTTCCTGCACTGAACCTTTACCCAAACTCCCTTTTTTTGCTATGGTTCCTGTTGTTGTTCATATATTTCCCAATTCTGCCTGGGACAAGGAGCACAGTCACAAGTACACAAGTTCCCATCAGAAAACATCTCCTCCAATCCCTTTTTTTTTTTTTCAACAGTGGATATTTGGGTAGTTTGAGAAAGGAAATAGTGCATGGACCATGGGTCCCACATCAGTGAACTACAGTTCAGTTTGAGCATACAGCTGCAGAAACATATCCCTCAATATATCAGGTGGAAGTTTTTGAGAATGAAGTGCCCCATATAGCATGCCCAAAGCCCTCTGGAACCAAAGACCTGCATTCAAATGAGTGAAATGCCCTTTCAAGCTGTTTTCCTGCGTATTTTTCCTATGAATTCCAAGTAGATTATGGTGTATAACCACTCTTGTGCAGACATGAGATTGCGATGCAGCTGGGACATATGCTTAGACACAGAAATTGAGATTTATTTCCATGTAAGCAGCTACCCTGTTAATTTGCAAGTACATCTTTCCTCCAAGGACCTCAAAGCACTTCACAAATATTGTTGGAGGCTCAAAATGTTCTTGCACTTGAGTAAACTTATTCTTAGAGAGGTTAAGTGATTTATTTAAGGTTTCCCAGTAAATCAGAGGTAGAGGTAGGAAGTGAAACAAGATCATGACTGCAAATGACATCCTTTAACCTTTGGAGGTGCTACTGTATGCAAAGGCCTGACTCCACGAGCCTCACTCATATGAGCAGTGTCTCTGAAGTTAATGGAATGACTGGCGTGAGAAAAGGGCTGCAATATTTGTCTCTTTAGGCCTTTCTCTGTGAATTGTTTAATATTTCCCAAGAGGTCTGTTTGGCTTCACCTCCTACAGAGTGTCTTATAGCAACAACAACAACAGAAACAGAAACATCAATTTCATTTTCTTCCTTTAGTGCATAAAAGTCAAGATCCAAGGCGAGTGCTCTCAGTGGGTAGGGGCTAAGCCATAGGGACCTGAAGACACTTGATGTTTCTTGGAAATGGGCTCTGACTTCTCTGCTTTTCTCCTTCACAGGCAAAGAAGAGATTTTTGGGTCGCAGGATGGACCTGCACATTTCTCGGCTGGTAAAAGCCATAGTCCGTATTCCTTCTTTAGCAAAGCTTTGGCACTACCCCAACTTCAGCATTTACAAAGACTAATGTGTAAGAAGGACTGCATTAAAAATATACTGTAAAAATACATCTTTAATAAAATGAAACCAGAATTCCCAAGTTCTTTTTTTCTTTCTTTGCAGGAAAAAAAAAAAAAAAAGGTTTGTGGCTACAAGCCACTTTTTGCCTATTTAAGTCTCTCTGCTTCTTATTCCACTTCTTTGGCAGGCTTGAAATGAATGAAGAGGTAGCAGATGAGAGAGTGACATAGGTAGTAAATTATGTAAGTTCTGTAAATGCACAGCAATGGCAGGTTTCAATGCTAATGCAGCCGGCAGAGATTTCTGCCATTAAGGAAGAAAAGAGGGAACCTGCAGCATCTGAAGAGAAATGAGCTCACTGACTCCAGCGCCTGCTCCAGCCTGCAGAGAGGGGAGCCTGCCACATACAGGAAAGGGAAAAAGACTCCTGAAGCCTGCAGAAGTGACAATTCCCTGTAGCTTGAACTTCGGCGACAAAGGGAAAGAGATCATTAACTGTGAGCGAGGAGAGTTTGTGGAGGAGAGAAGAGAAAAGGGGAAAAAGAATCTCTTTAACTCTGGAGTTTTTAAAAGTGCCCTTGTTTGTTTTCTTGGCAGAAGAGCGAAGCGTTTGGCACCCATCCTTGGAAGGTGGCCCAGCTGTACAAACGCTGGGGTTGGCCCTTTCCATGCTGTTGCTAAGCTGATGGCCCAATAGCCGGCGGGGCCCTCCACACCCCACCCGCGCTCCGGCCGCATCCAGGCTCCAGCCCGCCTGTATCAAAAGCTTCTTTTCTCCCACTTGCTAATAATAATAATTTAAGGGGAAAAGAGAAGGGAGGGGGGAAAAAAAAAAAAACCAAAGAAGTGCCGAGTTTATGCAAGCAAACCCGCCCCAGCTCATGCCAGGAGCTGAGNCTTTTTTAATAACTTTATCAACTCCGAACCCCAGGATGATTTGTGTGTTTCATACTCTCTCTGTGCTTTTACTCTCAGTTAGAACTTGGATCCATTCCATTTCTCAGTTAAAAACTCTTTTTTTCTTTTTCTTTTTTTTTCTCTCTCTCTTTCCCCCCAGTTGTTTGTGGTTTTTCATGCAAGGGCATTGTTAACTCCTTCACCACCTAGTTGGAAAGGGCTCCCTTGGCTCAGCTGTTATAGGCATTTATGGAAGAGCAAAGTGCTGGGTTTCAGAAACACAGGCTGAAAAAAAGGAGGGTAGTGATGGAAAAGATTTACATTGAAACTGCTACTGTAGAATAGCCCCAGCTAGAAAAGCAAAGTGCCTGTTACATATTTCCAGGAGCCCTCACCAGTTCTGCAAGGTGTTGGGTGAGGCTTGTGCTCTAAAGCATCAATATAGGGGAAAGAAGATGAGAGGTATGAAAAAAGCATGGGAGAAGGTGGCTGTCCTGGCTGTCCTGGATGAACAGGGCAGCCAGGCCACCATGTGCTACTGCTGGACAGGGCTGACAACCCCTCCCTC
>VXBX01006773.1:0-66830 GCA_013400415.1 Scytalopus superciliaris | reverse complement strand
CCCGCGCTCCGGCCGCATCCAGGCTCCAGCCCGCCTGTATCAAAAGCTTCTTTTCTCCCACTTGCTAATAATAATAATTTAAGGGGAAAAGAGAAGGGAGGGGGGAAAAAAAAAAAAACCAAAGAAGTGCCGAGTTTATGCAAGCAAACCCGCCCCAGCTCATGCCAGGAGCTGAGCAGAGGGGAGCTGGGGAGCACCAGCCCGTGCCCGGCTCCCGCTGGGATGGATGGGGCTCAGCGCTGGGCTCCGGTCGGACTCGTTCTGCACTCCCTCCCTCTGCTCCCACAGCCTCAAGGTATAGGGCAGAAACAAAGGGATTNTTTTCTTTTTCTTTTTTTTTCTCTCTCTCTTTCCCCCCAGTTGTTTGTGGTTTTGCATGAAAGGGCATTGTTAACTCCTTCACCACCTAGTTGGAAAGGGCTCCCTTGGCTCAGCTGTTATAGGCATTTATGGAAGAGCAAAGTGCTGGGTTTCAGAAACACAGGCTGAAAAAAAGGAGGGTAGTGATGGAAAAGATTTACATTGAAACTGCTACTGTAGAATAGCCCCAGCTAGAAAAGCAAAGTGCCTGTTACATATTTCCAGGAGCCCTCACCAGTTCTGCAAGGTGTTGGGTGAGGCTTGTGCTCTAAAGCATCAATATAGGGGAAAGAAGATGAGAGGTATGAAAAAAGCATGGGAGAAGGTGGCTGTCCTGGCTGTCCTGGATGAACAGGGCAGCCAGGCCACCATGTGCTACTGCTGGACAGGGCTGACAACCCCTCCCTCATTCAGCGTGTGCACAAAGACTTGCTTTTGGGTGCAAAACTGGGAAATCTGGGCTTTTTTGCTACCTAACTACAAAACAAGTAAAAGGTGCACCTTTGCACTGAGACTGCGTTAAATGCAGTGTCACACTTGCCTGTGGGTGAAAAGGAGATCCTTGACACACCAGGGACACACATAAACTGTGGGAAGAGCTGGGGGAATTTTTGCTGCAAGTTCTAAAATGTAGGGGTTTCATTTTCCCTGTTGTCCATGGAGATGAGAGACTGGCAAGCTGGCATCTGTCATTTAAACCTTTTCTTCCTCTTCTTCAATAGTTGCAGCTGGGGGCAGTGGGTATCATCTCTCTCCCGTGGGAAGGCTGACCCAGGTGCTTGCACTGCTCCAAGAGCTTTCCCAGCTGAAGTCCTGGAGCTTTGAGCAGATGCTGGAAACAGAGATGACTTAAATATTTGGCAGCAGCTAGGATAAGTTATCTTTTTCTTTTAAAAAATAGCATGTTGTGCAAGCAGGTTTTATTATAATTATGGATATTTGTTATTTCTGTAGATCATGAAATAATCCTGTTGGAACCAGTAGGTTTGTAAATTTATTATTTAATTATATATATGAATTAAATAACAGAACATTTCTTGTGTATGTTCTAAAAGCACAAGAAAAATTCCTTCCTACGTTTGCAGACCCTGTGGTAATTAGCTTAGAGTATTTTTCATTTTTGAGACTTTGAAAAAACCCCTTTTATATTGGTTAAAACAAGTGCATATTTTTTCTAGTATCCTCCCAGTATGATTGCTGTTCTTAAATATTTCTATGCATGTAAGTATGTATGTTTGTTTTGCCTGTTAGTTCAGTTTTGTAGAACAAATGGAGAAAACGAAAATATAGATTTTTAACCGCAACAAGATTCCCTGCAGACAGGATTTTTTTGTACAGCTATAGAAATGCAGCAGCTCGGAGGAAGAGCACAGCATGTAATTCTACATACATCACAGCCCTTTTTTATTACTCTTACCACAGCAGCTGAATGGGGAATTACAAAAACTATGTCCCTGATTCTGTAAAGATTTTAAAAAGAGGCTTAACTTTAGGCATACAGGTAACTTCAAAGGGAATTATGTGAAAATAGATGTGAGTATTTCATGACAGATGAATGCATTAGAGAAAATTATCTGTATAAAACTTCATCCAGAAGTTCTGGAATTACATTAATTGACCCTGGTGAGTTAAACAAAAGCTCAGTCAAAATTATTTTCAGAATTTAAACACAACACTTCTGCAAACTAAAACCCGGTGTAATGGATATTCCTATTATTGCATATCCGCTGACTTTTGTATAGGGAAAGGGTGAAATCCCAGCACTGCAGAAGGGAGTGGGAGTATTGCCACTGATTTTACTGATGCCAGAATTTTGCCCAAAACACTTACACTTCCTCTCGATCTGAGGGGTTTTTTATCAACTCTGACATTGTTTTCTGCATCTATGCTGTCACATTGTATGGGGTGCAAGAGCATTTTAACATTAACTGTGGGCTTGAGCTGCAGAGCACAGCTCATCAGTCAAATCTCTGAAACCATCTGACAAAGTTTGATTAGATGTTTGATTCAAGCCTTCCATATAAACACATCTCTTCCTGCACCCACAATTTTGTTGGCACACCTGTTGTGGCCTGGGTGAGAAATTTTGTGCATCTAGCAAATCCTGGTCTAGCGGGGCAAATTAAGCATCAATTTTGTTTCACCACGTAGGAGCAAGCTATGTCAAGTACTGCACATCACTTTATGATCATGCTAAAGCCACTCCGACAACAAGCCACCTCAGCAAGCTGTCATTTTAATGTTTTATCCATTTTCTTTTTGTGTGCGTTCGCTCCACATCTCAGTGAAGCCCCATCTCCCCTGCCCACCGCCATAGGCTACGAGTCTGCAGCAAAACTCCGTCTCAAACTTGTCACATGTAATGAAACAGGAAAATTCCACACACAACATTCTGAACGCTGGCTTCCATAGCGAAATTCCCTCCTGGTCACAAAGAGAAAAAGGACAAGTGAGACAGTGGTAGGCGACACCTGCAATACTCGACCTCCTGCAGCCAGGAGCATTATCCTGGTGGTTTGCTGCAGGACACAGACACCATTCCTGTGCAGTGGCTGCAGTGGGAACCCCTGTGTGCCTCACTGCCACAGCCACGTGTGGGATGCCCGTGTCCATTTATCACTTTAAACTAAGCTGAACAGCTACACTGTAATACTGCAAATTACAGGCCTTCTAGATCATAATTTTAAAGCACTTACGCTTGTGTTATCTTTCAGCTTTTTATTCATCTAACTAGTTAAGATTTTGAAGACCTAATCTAGTTCCCATTAAGACAAAGAGGAGAGAATTCCTTTCTCTGTGAAGTCTTATACCCCAGGAAGCCAAAACCTTTGGTGTCTGCCTTAGACAAGTATATCTTACAGGCATTAACAGCTCAACCTATAGCTTTTTCTTCATCAGTGGGGAAGTTTTATTCTTATCCCCATTTTACAGGATGAAATCTCTTATTCAGTAAAGTATGTGAGCATGTGCCAGTTTCAACAGAGCTGGTGGAATCTTTCCAGGATAGACTAAGTTTGCCAAAAGTGCAATTTCAAGTGGAAAACTATTCACAAATTCAGGCTGAATGTAATGCAGAGTTTTGTCGGAAAGAAAATGAGGAGAAATACTTTTTTCAGCAAAGTTTAAATGTTTCATTTCAATATTTTCAAATTAAACTATAAAATTTTGGTCTTTCTTATACCACTTACTTTTCAAAGTTCACGATTCTTGTTCATCATTATTTTGAAAGCAATATGGTAAATTGAATACTAGACTTCTTAGTAACAGAGTGAATTGTCACTGCTTTAAGTTTCATTTTGATGTTTTGAAATGGAAAGTTTTCTCAGCTAGAATGTTTATTGTTTAAATTTTGGGTTAAAAGCAATATGAAAATTTCCATTCCAGATCAAGCAACGTAATCTGGGTTGACCTAAACCAAAACTTTGGGGGGCTTTTATGTCTTTTCCACCACCACATTGTGTGTTTCGGGTTCAGCCTCACCTGAATCATTTTTTCAGTTTGCTGCTCAGCCACCAGACCGAAGGGAACACGTTGGTACAGCTCCGGCTCCAGCAGCTTAACAGCCCTATTGTTTTCGCTTGACTCCTGTGAAACTACCTGTGCTGGGAGTCAGCCACGTGGCTTTGAGTCTCCCTGAACCGATGCCTAAGAAAACTTCGGAAGTCAAACAAGGTGACGGACAGAGCCCAGAGCAGAGCCTCGGCATCCTGGCTGGACTATTGGTGCTCTGAGTTCAAGACCCTTTTTCTTCCTCGGGTTTGCTGAGCTCTCTATTACACACCTGGCTTAAGAAGGAAAAATGCGTGCTGAAAGAGGAGTTTTTTTCCTTTTGCAGCTTTCAGTGCTTATGACCCAAATGGGGGAAGTGTGTAAGCTGAAAGAAATATCTGGGTGAACTTGGAACGAAGATCAGGGCTAAGTTTTTCAGTGGTTCTTATATTAGTCTAAATGTTCTTCTCTCTCGTACGAGCATAACTCCCCTTAAATAAATACACAAATAACTTCTCCTGGTTGCCAAGAGCTTTCCCATCTTCTTGTAATAGCCCCTCATAATAAGGCAAAATAAGTGATAAAATAAAAATGAGTTGAAATAATTTTGCAATGACTAGTTTAACAATTAGTCTGTTCAGGGAACAGTGGGAACAACAAAGACATAAATTTAAACATACACCTCTAAATAGCATAATTACCTTTTAGGTTTCAAACTATGCACATGAAAAAAAAATTCCAAACAGGCAAGAGAGAAAGAAACATGAGCCAAATGATGCTTACTACACACCAAAATATTTTCCACCAAACTTCCCAATGCCACACGATATGTATCTGCAGCTCACTCATACTGCCTTAATTTGTTGCTCTGTGTGACAAGTTATAGTCTGATCTAGCCTGACATGCCGTGATATGCACAGTACACATATATCATGATAAGACAGTTGAAAACCAAAGGCAAACAGCCCCAAAGACAGAGTTAAATAGCATGATCCAACAATGGCCTGCATCCATCAGAGGGGAGAGTATTTGAAATGGCACACCTTCCACTTGCAAGTAAATAAATACTGATTGCATGCTGTAGCTGGGAGTGAACAAGCTAACATGGTGTTCCCACGGACAACTTTGTTTCTTTTCTTCCCTTGTATCAGTTACATTCTTTGTAATTGCATCTTTTTTTTTATCAATGGGTAGTCAAACCCAAGGTGTCTCGGATTCATAAATCCTAGTGAAATGGAAGGATGGAATCTCTTGCTGCCCACCGGAGAACAACATGAACCCAGCTGTTGCTGCTGCTGCTGTGACACAATTCTTTGTCAGTGAAGATCTTCTGTTCTTTATTACATTGGTAAAAGCGCGAGTAATTCAACCAGCTTCATTTCTGGCCAACTTCAGGTTCCTCCTCTAAGGACACAAAATATTTCTGGTTTCGTTGTCCAGGATTCCTCTGGCAAAGGCGATCAGCTCTTCAGTGTTCGCAGGTTCTGCAAGAACTACTGCCCCATTGAAGCAATGTTAGTTGCATTCACATTCCTAAAAAGTTTGTTAGGAAACAGGTGACTCTTTGTCATTTGGTGAATGAAGGTGTTGGTAATTATGACAGTGAGCTCATGCTGAAAGGATGGTTATAAAACACCACAACAAAAACACATTTGCATTGCTCCTCATGTCTTAGGTGTCACATCTGGGGTGTTTCTGGGGCCCTGGGATCCAGAGGTTTGGGGCATTACATGGATCTAATTTTCATGCCTAGAAAACTGACACACACTAACACAGTGCTTTTTATTACCCGCATTTGGGCCACAAAAGAATATAAAAATCCAGGCAAACATGTTAGTAATTTGTAATTAATTCTTCAGTGTTTGTTTTATAAAGACTGATGTTTTGACCAAGTGAAAGCTGTCTTCAATTTGGTCCCTTTGGCAATCACTGAAATTCTCAGTTTCTCAGCTAGACCCTCACAATGCTGAACTCAAAGTTTATCTTCAGGTGTTCTTAAAGCTGTGCCTGTAGTGTTGTATTGCCTCACTCTGAGAAACTGGGATGGAGAACTGGGCATGTGCTGTGTCTGCTTAGTGTTTCTACAGACTGTGCAGGATGATCACTCACCCAGAAAGAAACACTTTCCACTCTACGTGAACATCAGTGGAAATGCTGATAGTTTTAGTGCTGTTCTCTTTTTATCATACAAAAGTGACATTCTCTGTGGACCTGCTCCAAAGTCTGATCGTGTCAATAAAAGGACTCCCATTGACTTCAGTGTGACTTGGAGTGGTTCCTAAAAGTGGGAACAAAGCAGCAGACTTCATAAATCTTCTGATGTGGTCCTTAAAGCAAGAATTCAGACCTCATGGGGCAAAGGTTTGTGATTAGAAAGACTATTTGGCCTCTCTTTCTTCCTGAACTTAACCATTCAGGTCTTACTGAAGATTCATTCTTTTAGAAAAATCATATGCCAGTCAGCACGGAGGCTAGTCAGTTTGTTAAACGCTGCATTATGCCTTTTACTTTTCATTATATTATGAGATTTGATTAAGGTAGTCAATGACCCTGTGCTTAGGAACAATTGGATAAAAAAGGCACAAAAAACTGCTAATGGAGCCATAGAACTAAAATACGTTGCTGAGAAGTGAAACAATTGAAGGTGTGGAGGAGAGAGGAATTATCACAGCACTGTTGGCAGCGAAGTGGTCTTGTGAGGCTTTTACCTGCCATGAAGCATATGCTGGCACTATTTCATCCCCCACCTTTGGCAAAATGCAGACCCTGTTTATGTAGGAGAACTTCCCAGCAGGAGAGCAGAGCTGCACATGATGCCCACGCTCCAGAATGGCAGGCAGTGCTCACCAGCAGCAGCTGCTGCTGTCTGCAGTCCAGGGCCTGGTTACGGCTGCACTCCTACACCTTTCCCAGGTTTTCAAACTTAGTGCTTAACTTAGTGTTGCCTTCGAGTGTGTTAGAGCCCATTGGGAAGGGAACGACTGCTCACTGCACAACTTTCTGTCACGACTCTCAGCTTTTGACTCAAGTGTAGTTTGGCTCTACCACTCCCTGAGTGCACTGTAGGTGCCTGATTCCCAAGGCATGTTGACGTGCCAAGCCTCTTCTCCACACTGGTCTATATATGTCATTCAACCTTTTAATTTGATTAGGAGGTTAATTTGCATGGTACTGTGTGTATTCTTTTACTGGAATATATATACTCTGAAATGTATGATGTAAGTTAATCCAAAGCTAAAGAGGCCAATAAAACTCAGTTCCTTAAGGAGGAAGAAACAAGAGCAGAGCTCAATGGAAGAAAAGCTTGGTCGCAGTCCAGAGTCCTGACTCATTGTTAGCCTCAAGAGCGTCCTGACTAGCATCAACGTGTTCTGGAAGCAATGTGATTTTCCTACCGTATTAAAGAAAAAATAATAAAATGTAATGTTAAAACAATAGGACATACCAGAAAAATTTCCACAAGGAATGGGACTCTGTAATAAGCTCATGTCAGAATGATTTCCATCCTGTTCACAGAATCTGAACATATGGCAGAGTGACACGACCTTGTGCCAACCGTGGAAAAGTGTGCAGCTCTTATAGGTGTGTAGACTGTTTCTTCTATACCAAGTGTTTCAGAAAGCTGGGAAACAGAATATAAAATACATTTCTATTAATGGAAGCCACCCAGTCAAGAGGGAGCACTAAGAATGTGCTGTATGGCTGCAGAGAATCATTAAGACCTTGTGGAAATCTGAAAAATGCCTCAATGGCTTTCTATCCATGTCTCTCCATAACTATAATCTCAAAAATATATATAATTTGGAAGTGACGGCGTCCTGGAAGCTTGACTAGTGTGAGCTCACAGTTATCTTTTGCTTGATCCTGTGAAATAAATTATAAGCAGCAAATCCCAACTGCAGATAAATTCTTCTCCATCTGTTTTCCTATAAGAGAAAAAAATGTAGAATTGCTTTCATGCAACAATTGCACAAGCAACTCATAAGCTTAGAGATGAAGGAGAAGAAAGCTAGAATGTTTTCTGGTTTAATGCCAAAGATTTTTAAGATAAAATTCTCTGAAAGTAACTGCAATAAACCAATGACTGTTGAGCATAAAAAACCCCTCATGTCAAGTTACATTCAATTTCACTTAAATATTTTGTAGTACAAAAAGAAAACATAAATGCAAGAAAACAAAAGCTTTAGGTCTTAATCATAATTTTTTTTCCCACAATGTCTCCTAAACTGAAATGAGGTAATTTGGATTTTAGTAACCAGTCCAAGTATAGTGTGAAATATGTTTCAAGGTAGAACAAGAGTTCACATCTCAAAAAAAAAAGGAGTTAGCAAAAATATAAAACTGCGTGAGACTGAAAGCACTCAATGCCTAGGGAAGTATAGTTTTACCTATCAGAAACAAAAAAGTTGGTCTGCATCCATTGAATAGACATAAACTAATCCCAGCAAGGGCTGCACAACAGTTAAAGCCTGAGAAAACACAAGCTAAACTTAGTAGAAAAGTTCCTAAACCAGAGTTATTTCCTTTTGAGGAAAATTTTGCTACATTTAAAAATAAAACAGGTATGATCTTATGAATCAATGTGTGTAGTAAAATTGACAAAATGTGCTCATAGAGTTGTAATTACAGCTTGGAGGTCACTTAAAAGCCTTGCATGGACAGTCTATAAAGAGAATATGACCAGGCATTATGAATAAGAGCCTGAATAAGTAGGAAAGATGTAGAAGTAAGGCTAATGAAAAATAAACATTCTTGTTAGGAAATGAGAATGACACTAAGAATTAGAGCAATCCAGTGTTTTACGTATACAAGTAAGTGAACATGTACTGCAGACTTTGTATATGAATATCTGGAAAGAGTCTAAAAAACCAAAAATAATTAAAGGTTTGATAGTTACCTCTGCCCCTCTTAAATCACAGCATGCTTATTTAGGACTTTGTAGGCAGTGAAGATTTTTTCACTTTTGTATTTGTTGTGTTTTCAGTCTCTGTTAAACATCTGTCAGAAGTGCTTTAACCCTACTCAAAATCCAACCCCCAAAAATGCATAAAGGAAAATAATCCAAATGTCAAACATAACCCTGAGAAGTTAGTCAATCCATCTGAACAAAAGCAATCAAGCCACATCCTTCTCTTACTTCTCTGGAGGTTCACGTACATCGAATAACAACCCACCACAGGCACTTTAAGGAAAGGGAAGTGAGGAGGAGCTGTGAGTTTTGACCCCATTCTAGAAAACTAATTGTCTCCAGGCATTTTGGTGAAATTTTGCATCAGCTGGTGACACCCTAGTGTAAAAGTTTATGTCAGTAATCTGAATTATCCCCAGAGGTCAGGTGGAGCACAGAGAGCCACTTGTAGTACGTATGAGCAATGCTGGAGGCTCCAGCAGCCCCACTCCACAACCTCTGAAGTGTTCTTGCTGTCCTGCAAGTGCATCTTCTGGATGATTTCACATCAAGTCAGTATTGGAAAAGCCATGAGAAAACTGGATGAGTTTTTATTCTGGTGTGACAGGCTGTCTATAACTCACGGACACTGGGTCTTCACCACCCTTGCCCACGTCCTCCCCAGCAGCAAGGGATGGTTAACATTCACTCATTTAGTTCACCTGCAGCCCCAATTAAAGTGTAATACCATAAATGTGTTCTGGCAGGAAGTATTTAGGTGACTGTTTTGGGGAAAATACTCAATTTTCTGTTGACAATCTTGCACTAAAAACACTGAAAAAAATTTCCCAGAGTTAATTGATGGACACAGAGTGAGGAGCTTTGTGCTGTCTGGGGACTTCATCAGCAAAACACTTTGTGGAGGTGATTAATCCCAATGAGTGACCAGGGCTGTTCTTATGTGTGAAGTTAAATGTATGTCTGCTTGCAGGATGAGGGGCTTTATGTATTTATACTTTGTGTCCTTGAAAATCTAACTTTCATGTGTAAGTACTTAGTCAATGTGGTTTATTTCTGTGTATGCTTTCCTGAGTGTGAATGCATTATGAATCTACCTGAAATTGTCTTTTGCTAATGTGTTGGTTTCAGTTTGTAAGAAAGTTGTTCCTGTTTGTGCTGCTGGGCATTTCTTTTGTTCATTTTCCTTTGTCAGAGGCTGACAGTACACTGGCTGCAGTTTTCATGTGATCATTCTTGAAATTGCTTCGTGCTTTGACAAATGTGTAGGTGTTCTGTGTAACTTCTTTAAATAGTAATTGAAAACAGTACTTCAAGAACAGAGGAATACACCACAAGACCCTGTTCCTTTCTGCCATTTTCTTCTCTCATTCATCTAATGAGTTTATTTTACTCCCTGTCTTTCATCCCCCACTCTGTATTAACAAGTTCTTCCTTGATTTCATTGATTTTCCTTGCCCACGGTGGCCTTTTTTAATAATTTATTCAATATGTTTATTCTTCTGAAAGTACAGGCTGCCAAGAGAGGTTGTGGAATACTCATCACTGGCTCACCTAGACACCTATCTATTAGGGATTATTTAAGGATACGGAAATCAATCCTGTGATTCAAGGGAAGGAGGGGATGGATTAAATGACCTGGTAGAATAGTCCCCTCTAATTCAAATTATTCTGTTTTGGGTTGTGAGGTTTTTTGTTCAGTTTTGGTTTTGTTGCCTTTTTTTTTCCCCCTAAATTCTTTTTGATCTCAATTTCCTAATTTTTTTCGATAACGTTCTGTTGTGTTTATGTTCTTTGAAAGTATGGAGAATTTGCATGAACCAATTTTTATTAGTTCCCTTGAGAACGCTAAAAACTTCAATTAGGTCACAGTGAAGTCTCTTTTCCAGAGTGAAATTCCTTAATCTTCCTTAATAACTTAAATCTTTGAGAAGTGATGTTGTTCTGCAATGCATTTTCCTCAAAAGTAATTATATACTGGCTAAGTTGCTACATAATAGTCAGTGCTGTGTTGTGCTCTAAGTATAATCAGTCCTTGGGTTTTGCAGAGCCTATTAGCCCTGATGGGCTGGAAACACATGACTGTCAGGACAGAGTTGCAGGCTGGGAGATAGGAATTTCCAGTTTCCAAGAAGCAGGCATTTTCTATTTGCACAGGAACCTCTCACAGTGTAAGCTAATATTCTGGCTGCATTTCTTAGTAGATCTGCTCAATTGCAATTTTAGGATTATTTTAACAACAGCAGGCAAGGAAATCCATGAGGCAAATTCGAGTTAACAGGCTGAGGAATGATGTGAGCTCTGCCTTTTGCTTCATGCATGTATTATCATCTTTGCCCAGTGTTTGCTATATTTTTCCAGTAGAATGCATCAAGCTGTTTAATACTGTAAGTAATCAAAAGCTGAAATCCCAGTATTGATCCCAGAGCAGTCGGAAGCCAGAATCTCTCAAGCCTGGAAGAGACTCCCCTTTGTGACTGTCCTTCTGCTGTTTCTTCCTTCACTTATGTCAGCTTTGGGGTCATTGCATAACCACTCTGAAACACTTCTACTTTCTGGAATTAAGGGAAAAGAGCCATCCAAATCCTCTTAAGAGGCTTTGAAAGCACTGCTTGCTTTCCTGTGTGCAGCAGTGAGCAGACTGTTAGTGCATCCTTAGGAGCAAGAGAAGCTCTGCTTGCTATCCTTTGCTTCTGCTTTCTGACCGTGAGCTCAGTGTGCTCCCGTGTCAGACTCCAAAGGGGTAAAAAGACACACAGAGGGCTAAAACCTAAACCTAAATTGATTCCAAACTGAGTTGTTTCTAGAAGAGCTTTGATGTAAAGTCAAGAACAGTTTTATCTCACCTGAAAGTACATGGTGAAAATTACGGTGGGCTCCATGGTTCATACAGATTAAAAGCTTCCTGCCAGCTCTGTCATAAGTATCAGGAAAATCTGCTTGGCAATCAACAAAAAAAAAGAGGATTGAAGATGTTGGGAAGAAGGGTGAGGTGCATGGATCCATAAATGATCGAGTTTTCCCTTATTTGCCTCATGCACACTATATTCTTCTTTCTGGTCTACTTGATCCTAAATAGTATGGGATTGAGGCAAAATCTCATGGCCCAGACATTCTCCAACCTGAAAGACTGCCATTAAATAGCTTCTCTGTTTCCTAATCCTCCAGTTTTATGAGTTCATTTCTTCCCTGGGTGTCTTCAAAATGTTTGCTCATTTTATGGACAACGAGATGCAGATGTTTTGCAATTAATAGCATAAACATTCTGCTTAGGCAATCAGAGTTTATAGTACCTCTTCATCTCAGCTTGGTTGATGCTCTTCATGGACATAAGGTGGTTCATGCTGAAACTGCCCTGTGGATCAGCCTTTTCCTCATTCCACATACAATAGATAAGGGTGTGTTTGTTTGGAAAATCATAAGAAGTTTGGTTACTTTCCTTAACCACTTCCAGTTGAGGAGAAAATCAAGTGGGTCTTGTAAAGGAGCAAAACCTGCTTCCTGCACCCACCCTTTCATTGCTGCAGCTTCCTCCCCTCCTCTGCATTCTCCTGATACTTTTTGCCACCTCTGGAGCATTGTCTCTGCTGATAAAGACACTTCTATAACTCAGTTGTCCAGTAAGTCCTGATAACAAGCCCTGCTCTTCCAGTCCAGCTTTTTTCTGGAGTAAAGACTCTTTAATCATTCTGTAAGAAATACAACAATGTTTTCCCTCAACCCTATAGGCATTACTTTGAGGGCAGGCACTGGTGTGGCACTGACTTTATAGATGTGTATGATTTTGGCTAGAGAAAACATTCCAATATTTCTCCTCTCCATTTGCTGTATTTCCTGTGAATCTCCATACACCTCATTTCTGTTTTGTAATCTGTGCTTACATTTCTCCACACACATTTGGTTACAACAGCCTGGATGTGACATAATCAAACTGTTCCTGCTACACTCAGCAGAGTGGCCCTGTTTTTGACACAGAAGTGACACTTCTTATCTTCCTATCTCACTCAGTCCCCCAAGAAGGAAAAGGCATTGAAGAGAGGATGGGACCAGAACTGTCTCTAACACCCAATTTTCTACAACATGGCAACCTCTAATGGCACTGGGGACTCTTCTGGGGGGTGAAACCTTCTCCTACACCCGCAGTTGCCTGTCCTAGTGTGGCTGGGGTCACCCTTCAATGAAACACACTCTTGTCAAGTATTGGGGATCAAATTCAGAGCTGATGCAAGGAATGGCTCCAGGACAGCGTCTTCAGACTTTGTTTTGTATCATATCAGGCTTCAAGTATTATATAGTCTTGCCATGCCAGGATATTTTTAGTGTCCTAGAGACTGGAAACAAAAAAATATTTTGTCTCTTGGCTGGAGGATTTGTCCATATTTGTTCCAGTTTAATTTAACTCTGGTTGAATTCAGTGCATCCAGTTTCTAGGCTTAGCTTAACTTTGAGTCCTGTTATAACCGTTTACTTCAAATATTGTGCTTAAGCAAAACAGCCACTGCTTGTAATAACTGAATAGCTGCTTTCTTACAACACCCACTGAAAGGCATTACAAGAAAAAGAGGTCAGATTCACAGGGAATTCTTCTCTCTCTCTTTTTTTTTTTTAAACCTGGCAAAAAATGTGAGTTTTAAAAGTTTACATTACAGTCTTTGTTAAAGTCAATAATAACAAAGTTTGAAGCAGGAATGGAAGTCCCATGGCACTCAAATTCATATTATAAGGAAATGCAAAGCACTTAAGAGGCCTGCTGTACAGCAATGTATTGAAGTCCTTAGCTGGAGTCCTAAGGGTCAAGTTTCTGGCACTGTTAGTCATGTTATTTATATATATATGTGGACACAAATTTATGTGTATATATTGCCTGTGTGCACACACACGTGTGCACCCCGGCCATTGCTCAGCCCTAAGGTTGCACGGAGTCTGGCTGCAGAGAAAGTCAATGGAAATCATGCCTGGAAAGATCATAAGCTGTGTGTTTGCAGGCAAAGGGGAAGGAGCGTGCTGGGGAATGCAGTGTCGCAGCTCATGAGGCTTGTGCTAGTTACAAGATGTTTCTGTCTTGTTACTGAGAAGGAAATAGAACGGGAGAAGGAAGAGGCAGTATGTGAAGAAGGGATCTTTCCCACAGATGTGTTGTGATTGCTGAGATTTGAGTTTCAGCATTTTCAGGTGAGAAGACAGAAACTCACAAAGTTCATAGAATTTCTACATAATTAAGACCGTCTTTCTTTGGCAGGAATATATGTCCACCAGTGTAACAAATAAGGGATAAATGTGTTAGTATATAAACCTGCTTTTTTCCAGGTAGCCAAAATGCCATCCTTGGGGACTGCCTGCCCTGCTCTGCTGAGGTGAGTCTTCATCCATTCCAACACCCACACACATAAAGAAGATTTCAAACATACCTAATGATGAGCTACTGAGATATAGAGGGTACTTTAGTATAACAGAAACAGAATGCAAAGGGTAGTGTGGAAATAATGAAAGTGTCTCAAGTACAAGTTTATCTCTGTTGTTTGAGAGGTTGAAAATTTCTCTCTTTCTTATTTTCCTTGATGTCTAGAAGGCGGCACACAGAACAAAAGTGCTGAACTAGGACTCACAGGTTTCACAGGAAGTAGCTTTGCCTCACCAATATCAAGGTAAGCTTTGCTTTGAAGGATCAGGAGGTCTACAAATACCTGAGTTGTCAACTGCCCCTAATGAAGACCTTCTGGTTGAGACCAGCTGTGGTTTTCTGTGTGACTCCTGTGTGCCTGTACTCAGGAAGAACTGCTCCGTAGTTATCAATTATGAAACCTTCTATCAGCAGTTTTGGTACCTTATGATCTGATACTGAATGGTGGTGGCTAAGCTGTGGAACAACATGGTACAGCCTGTTTATTATTTAGAAAAAAAAGAAAGAAAGAAGATGGTTCTTCATTATATCCCAGTGTTTCTGATTACGTGTTGCTAGCTGGAGCTAGTTAATCAAAACCATTAACAACCTTATAATGCTTTATAAAGCCAGTCAGCATCATGATTCTTATTTTGCAATATTTATGATTAAAATTTTATGGGAGGCAAGCTGATTGCCCAGACCGAGCTTGTTGAATGGCTGTTTGTGGTGGGCAATCATATCACCATGTGTGCTCACGCCGAGCACGAGCCTTTCAGTGCCTCCCAGCAAACAATGCACATGCTGAACTCCGAGTGACCCAGTTGTCTTTGCTAATCGCTTGCTGATTACTGGCTAATCAGCGCCTTGTTTAGAGCAACGAAGCCAAAACCGCTCTTTGCTGTGCTGCACTTGGAAAGTGGGATGCACTTTTTGGTCATCCTCATCGCTGTGCTGTGACTGCAGTAGAGGTGGGCGATGAATTGCAGACTTGTCCCATGCGCGTCCCCGCAGCTGTGGGTGGCTCAGAAGTATTAGCTGGGTGCAGAATTCCCTGGTCCTTTGCTCCGTAGCCCCATTGCAATGAAGAAAGCAGCTTGTAACCATTTGTAAGTGAGGGTGCCAGTGTTAACATCCTCTCACAACTATATAGAAGTAAAAGGAAAAAAGTGCCTTCAGGGGTCAGCACCATAGATTTAATCCTCTGACTGCCTCAGTGCAGTGGACTAACCCATAGATCTTCACACTTACGGAGTACAATTCAACACAGAGCCAAGGGGGAAGAAATCCACACCTGTATTTCTGTAAATATGTCACTTAGAGGATATTTGAAAGAAATAACACTGTTTAAGTGTGAACTTCTGTTAGCAGATTCTTGTGCAGGCAAGAGATGGGAGTTATAAACCTTCCTGTGATAGCCGCTCCGAGAAGAGGATCCCATTTGGCAGCAGGCTGAATACTTCAGTAAACAAAACGTGGCTTTTAAAACTAACATTATCCTTGTCCTTGGCCAGAAGGCTGCCAGGAACGGCTTGGCCTTTTTGCCAGCATGTTTATTAAAGGGTTAATCACAACTATATGGGGTTAAATTTCACCCTGGGGATTTTTAGGATGGACTTTCTGGCCAAACTTATCTTGCTGTCAAACAAATACCTGTAGTTTTAAAACAGGAAATAGCGGGTTTTTTTGCGGTTTATGACTCTAGAACGAGGGGCACACTCATGATATGAGTTATGCTGCAGAATCTTGTTGATCTAAAAAGCATTACAGTGACAGCAAGACCAATCAGTTAGTGAAATCCTACTAGTTTTGACTTTTGATGTCTTAAAACTTGTGTTTGCTGTAGATACATTATCATCTAATGGGTAGTTCTTTAAAGGGCGTGAAATGTGTTTTGCATNTTTTTTTTTTTTCTCATTTTCCCTTCATTTGTTACTTTACTAATGCAGCCACAAGAATATTGTGCGCTCAAAACCAAGAATGTTGTGTTCTATGATACCCCAGATTAACTAATCTATGTCATACATAGATTAACTTTGAACTTCTTTAAGTCTGTATGGAAAGGCTTCTGATCACAGGTGAAAATTAGTTTAATATACCACTTTACTAAAAACAGTCTATCTTCTGATCTTACTAGCAGTTTCTGTACATTTGAGGTGCCAGACAGGAATGACAAGAAATGAGGTTTATGAGCAGACCTGTTGTGAATGAATACAGGAATCAACCTTCAGTTTATTCTCCCCCACCAGTAAGCATGACAGTGAGATGTTTTTTCTGAGTGTGCATCAGAGAGAAAGTATATACCTGATGGTTTGAAATACAATTAACTCTGGTTGAAAGCACCATGGTCCCCTATTATCCTAGTATATATAAACGATGGATTTCCACAGACCACAGGGAGTGAAAAGTGGGGCTGACCCCAAAAATCTGCAGACTCCCAACCTGGCTGACATTCTGATGGTTCTGTGAGCTATAAACTTGGATACATGTCCATTCACACATATCATAAATAGAGAGTATAGAATAGCAGCACTGAACTTTGTTTTAGAAACTTGCTATTAGAAATATGCCAGGACTTCATAATAAAAGGCAAAAGGCATTGAAATTTATGGGGTTTAAAATTTCCTCACAAAGTTAAAAGTAGGTTGGCGTTTGCTTTTTTGTCTGACCCTACTCACCTTTGCCAGTAAAAGGGAGCCAATTTATGAAGGAAGTTGGCTTTTCCTAAAGGCAGATTTGGAATTTCATGCATGATGTTAGAATTTCCTAGCATTTCTGCATGCCAAGAAGAACTCTTTCCACTCATTTTCCCAGAAAAAATACAACATTCAAGGTACATAGCTTTCAAAATGTTGAGATAATTCAGCTACAAATATTTGCAACATCCAGTCAGGGTTGTTAAAGCAAACATTGCTCAGGGAATAGATGTCTTTGCTGGGAGTAGGAAGACCAGGATATCTAAGTCCCTCACTTTTCTCTCCGACCATTCCAAGGAAATCACTGCACCACTCTTTCCCCATTGCCTTTCTTAAAGTAGAAGGGGTTTGTTCTGCTTATCTTTATGATGTCTTGCATATTATAGGTCTAAATGCCTACATTTAGTATTTATTTTCATGCTATTCAAGAGATATGCATCAATAATACTGAACAAAAACTGGAGTGGAACGGCAATGCATAATGCTTTTTTTTCTAAAATTTAATCATGTTTTGGTTTTGCTCCTTGTCCCTTCCAGAAAACTTGATGTACTACTTGCAGTCCAGCTCTAATCCTTTCTTACCGGTAAATGAACATCCTTCCTCCTTTGGTGTTATAAACACTTTTTCTCCTTGGTCCTGGGAATTCATCTGTTCATTTGATCTTAAAACTCTTGCAATGTGGAGCAGGTTCTTTGATAGTGCAGGGTGACACACGTGCTTTTTTAAACAACTGTTGTCTTTATTCTTCTGACAGCAAATGCCACTGCTGTCAAATAAAGTAAAATTGACTCTCACAGGAAAACTTAAAGAGTCAGATATGCCATCACAAATTCTGGCATAGACTGTTTGGAAACCTTTTTCTTCTTGTTTGGCAGGACATGTGCTCAGTCCCTGAACACTTTGCTCAGAAGCTGTTACAAAATAAAGAAGACAATAAATACTAAGCAAGTTAAAATTTTATCTTCTTTGAGAGATAGGGGTCTGAATGTCTAAGACATGAGAATTCAATTGACAAGAACAAGAGATCTCATACCACTCTTGTAAATGAAAAGCTGCTAGGCAGGCAGAACCTTCACCAATGTCATGTTTTTCTTAGAACTGGGGCATACATTACACACAAATTTGAGATTATCTCTAACAATTATCTAAAATTAACTGTGGTTTTCTGATGAAAAACATTAAGAGAAGGATCTGATAAGAAGTGGGCCTATTTATAATGCTTGGTACGAGAAAGAAAGGTTTGCTCCTCTGAGTGAAACCAAAACGCACCATGTGTCAGAGTATAAAAGAACATTGGCTTCCTTTCCTTTGCTTATTAGCAGCAGCACTGGGATTTTATCACATCTATCAGTGGTTAACTGAAAAAAAAAGCCAACATGAAGAAGAGGTGTTCCCGTTCCTGTTTCTTTCAGTGTGGCATCAACTGCTCTTTGAACTTCTCTGCTCCCACAGACCATGTACACACCTTCAGTGTCACACATTTTAGCTCAAAGCTCTCCTGGCAGCTTTTTAACATCTATATGTCAGAAAGGGACACCAACTTGGACAACCAAAGCAAGTTCACAGTATCAGTGGAGAGGCTCGTTTTCCAAGCCTTACCATACTACAGAACAGAGAAAAGTCTCCAAAGAGATTGCTGTGGTTTCTCTTTTGGCTTTTTGCACAACTTGGACTGCACAGAGCTGAGTTCAGGGACCCAAATAACATACAAGAGAATTACAGTGAGGAACACGTGAAAGCTCTGATTTCTAAAATCATCTGAAATTTGAAGTTTCACCTCCTGGGTATCTATGTGCATGTGGACATAAGCAAGTTCTTTTCTTCCTTTATGTGAGTTTGAAAGAACTAATAGACAGTGAGTAAGACTCACAAAAATCATAACATGTCACCTAAAATTCACATGTTGAACAAATTCACATGCTGATTAAACAAAAAAATACAGCCATTCCACTTACCCAAAAGGCTGATGGATCTTGACAAACCTTTTGGTGAATCTATTTGGGCTTCTCATTTGTAGCAGCCACAGAAACCAGGTGGATTTTGTTGTAAGATATTTTCCATAGTTCTGCTTATCAGTCATGTGAGCATGGGCAATTATTTTCACATCATGTTTGCTAGTACTGATTTACTTTGCATTTGACTGGTCTTAAAAAAAAGAAAATCTTTAATCTAAACCAAACAACCCTTAATGCAACCAAATGTTTGGATGAAGAAAGGGCAAATGTCTGTGTGTTTGTGAAAGCAGCACCAATAAAAATAACACGGACACCATCTAGGATTGTAATGCCACCAGGCAATGCAGAATAACTGAAAGAGCCAGGTGTAACTTTGCAAGGTTGAAAGAGGTTCCACTGTCTCTTCAGGATATTGGCTTTAACTGGTGAAGAAGTTTACAAATTTTACTGCTTCTTTTGTTTGTTTTTCATTTTTACAGAGCAACTTCTAACTTTTAGAAATTCCCGCATGAGAAATGTTTTCTCAGCTGCTGAAGCTAATTAGGAGACACAAGGATCAGTTTTGTTACATTTTTCCTCTGAATAGGAGTGAAGTTATTTCATGCAATTTTTTACCCAGCTCTGCTGTGTGATGGGCTGCATACAGAGCAGCTTATTTATACCACTTTATCTCACACCTGTTTGGATACTGGCTGTTTTATGGTATTTAAACATACTATTTCTTGCCAATTGCTTTATCTCCACAGTTCCTGCTTTTGTTGCAAATGTTTCTTATTAACTCTAAAAGAAACATCAATTGCTCCCTGAGCATTATTAGTGAGGACAAAAATAACATAATTGTTAGTTACTTCCAACATGTTATCACTGCAGACCTATAAAGCAGACATTCTTTCAAAATACTGTAGGGGCTTTTACTCTGTTGAAAATAAATAATACATGTTTTAAGGACTTGTTATTTCACTGGAATTTTGGTTTTAAATGAAAAAGAAAAAAATCCAAAATTCACTAAGTTCCACTTCTGTGCAGTGCATTTTCTGAGTTATTTCATTGTGCCATGCCTGAGCACACCTCTCTAGCTGCAAACCTAGAACACAATGTCAGGCAAAGACCCGCAACGGGGGCACACAGGATTATTCACCCAGAAAACGTTCAACCTCTTGGGGATCCCCTCCTCTGGTTTGAATATCTCTCCCTATAGCCTCAGCACTGCGGGTCAGTGACTTCCTGCAAGGAGGAAGGAGGTGGAGGCCACTCCTCTGCACATACTATAATTGGGGTCTGCACTGTTCAGAGCCCTCAGGATCACTGAAGGACTTCTGTCCCCCCAGGCACCTCTGAGAGGAAGCTGCAATGTCCAATCTGCAGAGGTAACGTGAGTCAGATGAAGTCACTTACCTGACAGATATTGTTATTGGCAAGGAGGCCACATGCATGCTTGTACTTCTCATCCCTTCCCCCTGTCACATCAGTTCCAGAGCCAGGAGCTGAGCAAGCCAGGGCAATGGTTCTGTGTTTATCCACACCTGTCCTTTAGGCAGCATGTCCTGGCATCACCGTTCCTGGGACAGAGGCTGCTCACAGGTTGTACTGACTCTTAACAGCCTGGGCTGGAGTTGAACATTCAACCTCTATTAATTCTCCATAACCCCGTATTGTATTGTTATATTCATGGCCAGTTAGACATCAGACAAGGGGAAAAGAAGTGCTGAAGTTGTTTTCTGTGACTGCAAAGGTCTGGATCTTTACCTCAATATTTGCCTACCTGGTGCAAACCCTAATTTCAATGCAGTTGTCAGGCAAATACACCCCAAATGCAGCTGGGACACAACAGGACTGCCTGGAGAGAGGAGTTAACTTTCAAAGCAAACTGCTGCAGCCAGGATGCCTCACTTCATGCCTGCTTTCTGAAGTAGATTCTTTTATCCACAGCCAGAGCACACACCACCCTCCATCCTTCTTCCTTGGGTGGTGTTTTTACTGGAGGCATTGCTGGATCTGAGCTTCTTATTATCCTGCCTTACTGCTACTGTTTAAAAACCTGTCCAACTTGAAGACACGTGTCAGTGCTGCATTTAGAGCTCCAGCTTATCATCGTTTGTTTCTTTATAACCAAAATAACATTATTTTGAACAAGCTAAATACCTGAGCTCTTCACAATGAAACTTGCCTTATCAATCTGGAGCTTTTACTATCAAAACCAGAATTTCCAAAGGGCAGAATTTCTAACCTGAACTTGCCTTCAGTGATCCTCAAAGGCTAGAGTTTAGCTCTGAAACCACAGACTAAATAGGGTTGTTTGTTGGTTGGGTATTTTTGTCATTTCCTTTAGGCTTTGCTGTATCAACACAAAACTCAAAAAGCCAAATTTGCATTTACACTCAGGTGCATTTGCACTCTCCTTTGTTAAAACAAACAAACAAACAAGCAAACCAGTTTTTCAAAGCTCATTCCCTACAAGCCTAATGAGAGGTTTCTTCCACTGAAACATCTGGTTTTAGTCATTGCTGTTTGCAGGATACTGACAATTCCTCTGTTCTCAAAATGCAGGGAAAGTGGTGTTAATCCTGGGCCTGGGGAACTACCATGAGGCCAGCCAAAATAGCTCTTGTGACTGTAATTATTCATTGCTCTTAGATATTTTATGGAGCATCAGAAAATGGATTCTATTTATATGAGGATTTCTTAAACTAACAGTGAGACTTTTGTGTAAGTGAGAAGTAGGCTCCAAACCTGTGCAAATTAAACAGAGATGTGTGACTGATGAATCACACATGAACCAACAGTGCCTGATTTCATTAGCTTTATTAATTTTTGTAATGCACACCATTTAATAGGGGCCTCATCTTCAAGGAAAAGTTTTTAAAGATTTGCAGAGGAGAAAATAAAACATAACTTGATTTGGATGAAAGATGTGCCAAGCTACCTGCAAAGCACAGTATGGTAAGGCCTCTGCTCAAAAATGCTGTAAAAGGTTCTCTCGTGCACTGTGTGCTGCTGTTTGTAATACTAGACCTGTAAATCACACTTCAGTCATGAACATTTTCCAAGTACTTTCCAACAATATATCACATTGCTCAACAGTTTAAGACTGTCTGACAGAAGACCATGTATACTAGTAGCAAGTTAAATAGGCATAGGCTGGTGACACAGACTCATCATCTTTCCATGCTTCAAATTTAAACCTGTTTTCTCACACTTTCATGATGTTTTAATATATTTTTCTTCCCTGAACTTGTTACCATTAGGCAAGAATGACCTAAGCTAGATTTTGAAATCCGAGCTAATTTTTTTTTTTTGGTTCTAAGTCACTTTCAAGCCCAGAGGACCATTTGTATATGCTATGCATATAATCTCGTGAAAACAGGGATTCTCAGAAGCTTTTGGCCAAGAGAATTTAAGTTCCTTGAGATTTCTCTGCAGCTGAACACAACCCTTGTCTTAATTAAGTCTCTCAACTCAAAACCCAGACTAGTTCTAAATTGACTCCACCTCCAGGCATGAACATCTTTCTCACCACTCCATATTTTACGCTGCATTTATTTCTGACACTGGTTAAAAGTAGTCTGGCTTCTTTGGTTCTTGTCTCATTCTGAGATGTGCACTCAGTTGTTCATCTCTGGTTTAAAAATGTTGCTCAACACAGCAAGCAATATATACTCAGGGAAAGAATTTTCAGTGTAGGAGAGTTTGTATATTCTTTACTATCACCCTGAAGATTTAAGTCCTGCCTTAGTGTTTTCATAATTTTACACAGTTGCTACAATTATTTATCTATAGGCTGAACTATAGCTCATGGTTTACTCTTTAATGCTTAAAAATCCTTAACAAATGTCAAAGCAGGAACAAATTATGTTTTATCTATTTCAGAGCTTGTAGTTAAATGGCTTTTTCTCACAGTAAGACAAAACCAGAAGAAAGCCAAACACCTACCGGAAAAGCTCACCAAATGACTGTTTCCATCAGCACACTGCAGAAAGCAAGAACAGTTAATATAAACCTGGGTATAATTATTTACCAAGCAGTTTGCAGAACATCTGTGCCCACTCTGTTTGTAAACTGGCCAACATTTTGACTCACATAGAAGACACATGTAAAATACTGGATATCTGTCACACAAAAGCTTCAGTGTAAATAAATAAGACTATGTGGGATGTCTCCCACAGTTTACACCACATCACAACCCCTCTTACACAAGACATCTGTAGGCACAGCAAAGATACCTGCGTACCATCAGCACCCTTATCATGCCTTTATCACAGGGCTGGTTAGAGCTCTTCTCTTTGTAGACAGGCAACACAGCCAATACGAAGTTGTCTGTCCAGCTCAATCACTGAGCAGACACTCACTATGTACAAACCACCCTCCTCTTCAGCAGGGCAGACAGACCTCATCTCAAATGGTCTCTCCTGCCTGCCATGGCAGGTTTACAGCCCTGTAGCTCAGCCAGCCTCATGTGCTCTGCTTGGGGGCAGTGGTGAATTCCTGCAGCACCACCTTCAGAGAAAGTCACTTCTTTGAGAGCACATGGAGGGAGGAGACCCCTGGCTTCTGCTTTTGTGTGGCAGTGCCTTCTCCTGGGCTAGTGCTGCTCAGAGATGAAGAATTGAAGACGTTCAATTCAACAACCAAAATTCATCTGGGAAAGGGTATAAAGGCCTTGTTCAAAAGACATTAAAGTCAGCAGTGTGACTTGCTGCTGGCCATTGCTGTGCAGGGATGGCTTATGCTGGTGAGAAATGGCCACCTCCTTTCCAAACCGCTTTGGCTCGCACTTGGTATGTAATGTTTCAAAAGCTTCACATAGCTTTAGAGTGTGTTCTCAACTTTGGGAGGTGAATTGCTGGGAAATTGTTTCTAATATAGGTAATTTAAACCAACTATTCAAATATGTGACCTTTTAAAACACTGGAGGATTTTGACATATTTCAGATCTCTGATAAGACTGTACTTAAAAAAAAAATAAAACCACACACCAAAAAAGCTAAGAAAATATCTCCTGTTTCTGTTTATAAACTGAGATTAGGAGGTGAAAAACCAAACTTGCCTAGTTGCTTCCTTTGTTGACATACCAGTTTTGGTCAGTGAAGGAAAATGGACTTGAAATAAATTCATGACCATTTTTGTTTCTGGATTGGGAACTACCTTGGAAATATTACTTTTCTAGAAGCCTGCTTCAGATTATATGTGTTTTATCTCTTTAATGATGGTTGTTTTGATGCTCATAGAAGAGCAATGGCAAGCTACACTGCAGGTTCAAAAAGTTATACTTTAACACACCAATTACTCTTAATGAAACACTTGGAAAAAGATTTACAAAACCAGGCCATCTCTTTAATTATTAGCCTTGCATTTTTCATTCAGTAATTTTCTCCCTGACCTCACTGATATTTGGGTAAATCAGTTAATTCTGTGGAGCTCCATTGGTTTACGTAAAGGTGAAATTTCTTCAGGGGAAAAAAACCCCAAAACAACATTAAAATACATTTTAAAAGAATACTTACCAGAAGGGTTTCATCTCCATTAAAGTCTACTTTTTGGTTGTTTATGGTTTTCAAGTCCTTAGTAAGAACCAGATTCTAACTTAAGATTAGACCAGTGCATCAGTTTCCAATTGATTGCCTTACAGATGTTTAAAAGGAAGAATGTTATCAATAGAGATTATTATCTCAATCAAAATATTCAGTGAATGCTAATGTTTTTCTTTTCTCATTTAAATATAAAGATCAAGCCAAGACCCTGCTTGCTTGAAGTAAAAAAACCCACTGTCAGTTGAACAACATACTCCATGAATATTTTTTAAAATTATTTTGTCATGTGGAATTCAGATGGAATTTCATGTCCTCTTCTAAGATCAGTACTTAGAATGAGAACATACACCTAGATCTGAAAAGCTAAAACATCCAGAAAGAGATGTTTTAAAATCTTGAAGTCCTTTAGTTTAAAAAAATCCCAAACAATCCAAAACAAACCAAAAACAACCAAGAAAACCCAACCTTCTTTATAAACAAAAGATTTCTGGGCCAGAAATCTACTACCCTACAGCAGCTGGGAGTCAGATTGGTAAATAATGATGTATTTAAAAATTAGGTAAACAAAATACTTCTTAAATCAAAATATTAGTGTTTGGTTACCAACACTTTAAATTAGTGCCAGCTAATGGTGCAGTCATGAACATCAATCAGAAAACAGCTATTTGAAGACATTTGCCAGATTTTCTTTTTTTTTTTGCTATAATTTCACTGACCACTTTTTGTGGCATTTTTCAGGCCACAATGGTCAATAGACCAGATCTGACTAATACTACTTTAGAAGGTAAAAGTCTAAATAGTGAAACCTAGCTGAACTCACCACATATCTTACTTGGCTTCAGAACAAGTCAGCAGAGGCTTATTCCTCAGTTACTTGTGACTTGTCCAGAGGATTTTTCTAACAATTGCCTCAAAACTGAGCCATCAGCACAGTTTTAAAGGGGAAAATAGAGAGATCTAGAAATCTTCAGAACGGAAAATAGGTTTAGTGCCCTGTTGACAGACTAAGTCTTAAACATGCCCCCAAGTCCCTTAGATCTCGTCTCTGCAACTCTGTAGAGGGAAACATCCCAGGAAAACACAACGCTAGTGCACACACAGGGAGAGAAAAGGCCACTATGAAATGAACAACCCAAATGTCATATAACAAATACAAGCACAACCTTGACCTGTTTTGTCCTGTGTGATCTGTAAGCGAGGAGAGGAGCTACCAGCTGATGGCATGTGGGCCTTACAGACCCAGGAGTGGGCAAAAGGCATAGCTCATTATTCCGTCAAGGACTCCACATGCCAGTCTATGCAATCTGATTTGCAATCAATTGCAAGTGATTACACATTGTTTATCATCGATTGGCACAAGGAATCCTTGAGAGAATAATGAGCTGCAGCTGATGACAATCAGAGACTACTGTCTCATTGCAAGTTTGATTGCACATCCTTCCACTGGTGCAATCGAGCACCCACCACCACCACAAAGCACCACTGTAAATAATAAATAAATAAATAAATAAAGGGTGACACCAGAAAGCAAAACATTAAAATCTCTTTTGAAAAATAAAGGCTGAATGGAAGTTCCTCAGTATAATATTAGCAAGGTTAACATCATTACAATGCTTTGGGTTAAAAGTATGATGAAAAGCTTTTCAGTAAATCTTTCAGTTTATATTTTGGCAAAATAAAATCTGGACAGCAGGCAACCATTTCTTTAAATAAGCAGAAGAAGTTTTGGATGGAGGCATCTAAAGGAAATCTATTATTTTTATACAAAGCATGCAGCCAAGTTAGAAGCATAGAAAAAAAGATGGAAATTTTAAGACAATCTGCTAATACATTCTGGTTACCAGCAATTCACCTGTTCTTCTCAACTTGGTCTGTTTTTCTGTCAACAAATGCACAGAAAGCAAAGGTTCGTAATTTTATTATGCTGAAGCTGTGAGCATTATCAAATTCATTGTACAGCTCTTTGGAAATAAGGCACCCAGGCATGCATGTTCTAGAAAACAGCAGTTACAATTGCAGTAACCAGCAGCTCATGGCCAGGACTCTCACAAAGGGGAGCCCATCACTGACTTTACACTGTGGTTAAAGGATGATGGCCATCAAGGATGGTGTATTCATTGTGTGCCTGGAATGATGTGCACAATGATCAATGCCTGAGACAGATTCTGAAGTCACAAATTTACTTGAAAAGTAGCAGCAAATGCAATCATGTCTTGAATTTGTCTCAGTGCCAATGGAAATGTGATGAAAAATGTACAGATTGCTTCATTATGGATTTAATTTTTGGAAGTTTACATTCAAGTTAAGTCTTGAAAACTTTTTTGCTGTCCCAGCAGCGTCAGCAGGAACTTTGCCATTGCCTGTGCTGGAACCAAGATGTTTGCCTTCTGATCTCTAAATCAGCTCCATGCAAGTGAAGCAAAATCGTTATTTTGGGATCCTGTATTTCATACAGCTATCCCACTGTTCTCACTGCCTCCCTGGTGGTCAGCTGCCCACCACCACCAGCATGGGTTTATTCCCTGTGTGCCAGTTTATATGTCCTCCAGGACCTGTGGCTCCTATTTTTAGCATTTTGGACATGGATTCCAGCTGGGTTATCTCACTTCAGGTGATTGTTCAAAAAAGGTCAACATACACTAGTGCACAACACTTTTTGGAGTGACTATGAGCTCGTGGCTGAATCAGGTGCCCGGAGATGTCAACAAAGCTGTGAACCACAGAAGATAAAAATTGTTACATTACATGCCAGAGAAGTATTCAAGTGACCAGGTTTCATTTAGACCTTTTTTTTCCCCATGGGTTTCCCCATACCAAGCTCCTTCAGAAACTCTGCAGCCCTTTGGGCTCTGAATAAAACCCTGGCACTCAACTTTCACCCTGCTGCCCAGGCAGAACAGAGCCAGGTCTACAGGCTCCACACTTCATGGGCTAATGTTAAAACATACCCACAACCTCAGTACTTTCTAACAAATGCCACCAAGTATGACTTAGCCCTCTCCTTTGCTGAGAAATGTCAAGTAGCGCTGTACTGGCTTGTTAGCACAGAATACAATGTGCTTGGTCTCAAACTGTAAATCAATATCTGTATCAGAGGTGACATTTCAACAACTGTGGAATGCTGGAGCCTGTTAGGAATTATTTTTTTTTAAAGTGTCAGATTATAAACTTCATAAATAACTGATGAGCACACCTCAAACAACACCAAGTGTGTTTGTGTGTGCCTGTGTCAGCACCTTTCTGGATGTAAGCATGGTGACCCTGGAAAAAACATTCTGTACAGGTTTACACACTTGCCCTGTGCTGTAAAGTTTCAATTAGGCATTGACATACCCTGAGCCAGTTAAATACCCTCACACTCTGTAGAGGTGAAAGGAATCACAGCAACATGAGGCTCGAAGAGATCTGAAGGGGTCAAATGGTCCATCCTCTTGCCCCAAGGCAACACCAGTCAGACTTAGGAAATCCCCAGCCCATCTTTGTTGAATTCATTCCTTAAAACCACTCCATGATGGAACCTCCACCACCTCCTTTGGGCAATCTGTTTCAGTGCTTCTCATGTCCAAGCCATCAAAGAGGATTTTCCTAATATTTTACCTGGATTTTCCTTCCTCCAGTTTTAACTACGCAGAAAAATAACCAAGCAAGGAAAAAAATGGTGGGGGAAAAAAACGAATTTATGTGGAAAAGGGGAACTGGATGAAGAAAAGAAATAGGTGTAACTGGAAAATTTACTTAAAAGAGGTGAAGACCAAGCAAAGAAGGACATGTAGTTCTCTGCACAAAGCTGTAAGAAAACATTTTCTGAGGAAAAGGAACAGTGTCTGAGAGTAGAATTTTTCCTTTCAATAGTTTTCCCTTTCCCCTTTTATGTTCTTTATCCCTTCTTTCTTTTGCCACCTCTCCATGCTGCTTAGCATTACCCCTTCCAACTGAACTATAAGTTTTTTCCCCTATAGTTATAGGTTTTTTTCCTTCTATAGGTTTTATTGACCAAACAAGGTATTAAATTGTCAGGACACAGCACATCCAGGGAATTTCTAAGGCAAAACCATCATCAGTGACTGTAGATGAGTGCATACTCCAGTACAAAAGAATTTCAGACCTCTTTCTCTGCTTGTGTGTATAAATACTTTCTTACACATTGTGAGGAAGCTCAAGAAGGAAAATTTTAAACCAATCTTACATATTTTACATACAAACTATCTTTTGAAAGGGTTTTAAACATAATTTTATTAGCCCTCCCAACACCTCCCTGAAGCATTGGCAGCCCTACTTTACATGAAATGATAAGACCAACCTAAATGAATTTAAAAGGAAAAAAATAAGAAATACAATCAAATCAAAGAGGAAACACTGCTAAGAAAATAAGTCTCAGTTTGTTATTATTAGGCTTCTGGTGAAAGACAAAAATAAAGTCTGTTTATGACTTTGACCTCTTAGATGTTGCAGTGACATTGTAATTTAATCATAAGCTAATAATTTACCAATTCTCCACTTCTGAGTAACAGAAAGCCATTGTGAGAACAGCAGTGAATTTTCAGCTCTATGTGTCTTCATCATGGCTAAAAAAACTTCTTTCAAAAGGCCACAAGAAAACCAATGAGGTGATCACACACAATAGCAAAGCTGAAGTTATCAATAGAGTAATTTACAATAATTGTATTTGCAAATTGAATATCATCACAATAACAATAAGTATAAAATCCCCCAAAGATACTTGATGCTCTTGAGTAATTACATGCAATTAATTTGTATCTAATTCCAGACTCTGGCACGCTTTATTCTAGCCTTTCTCAGAAATACTTGCTGGCAATGAAAAAATAAGATGCTGCCCAGACCACCTCTGCTGGGAAAGCTTTATGTTGTGCAAGAAGAGTTCAGATTTGGCAAAGAGAAATGCAGGGAAATGTCTGGAGGATCACAGTTTGTCCCATGTACATGTGATAATAGTATTTATGATATTATTCCAGTTGAGGTCTTTGACTCCACCTTCTCACACCACCTCTGCTGGCTCATGTTGAGCTGTGCCCCTGTAGCAGCATGGGCATAACTATTTGGCACTGGCCAAGCCAAGACAGGGAGGAGAAGACCTTCTGCAATCTTAGCTAATGTTTTCCTTTCCCATGCTGATGAGTGAGGAGTAGGAGAATTTGAGCCTCATCTTCCCAAATGGCTGAATGTTTGTCACCAAATAGTTTATACTCCCACAACTTAATTGAAGAAAGGAACTAAGGACAATTTCTGGACCACAGCTCTTCCTTGGATAGTTTAAGGGAGATACAGAGACCTTCAGAGACAAAACCAAAACAAAACAAAGCAAAACAAAACAAATCAACAACAAAAAAATCAAGAGGGAGAAAGGAGGAGTATGGAGAATGTAAAGATTTTAGAGTCCAAAAGTAAGAACACCTCAAAATCCAAGGGCTTCGTTGCATGAGCATATATTTTAGACAAATCAATATTATTCAATGTGTCTTGGCCCAAAGTTCCATGCTATAGATTACTATGGATATTGATTTACATCTACTTTTCTCTGTCCAAGTTCAGTTTCAACTTTTAAAGGAAGAAAGGGTTTGAGACAGAGAACTCAGGAGGGAATGAGAAAGAGGGTAACAGACACTTTTACTGCTTTACTTTGTGATACACTCACCTAGTGATGGCTGAGATGATTGAAATAATTCCTTAGTATACACTGATTATTTTTTTAAAATTCAACCATTGTCACACACATGGAAAAGTTATGTGTCTTTATGAACAGATAGCCATTCCAGGTGTACAAATTGGGGTGGTTTGGTTGGTTTGGGGAACACATGGTGTACTTTACACAGTACCCCAAGTGGTACAGTAGGTGTGGAGAAAACCTACAGAGCTTGCTCTTAGCCCACTAGAAATTGTGTCTTGCAGATAATAATTCATCAAAAAGCTTCTGGCAAGCATTCTGAATTATCTAATATAGTACTGATGGTTTGGAACATATTAATGATCAGCACACAGCCATCCACCACCTCCAGCCATTACTTGTGCAAGAAGGTGCGATGAAAATCCGTACTGACCTACAGAGGTGTTGGAAGAGAGTAACTTCTGCCTTAAACTACTGCTAGCCAGGATAGGAGGAAAAGGGATTCCCTCAGGGCAGAAAGGATGGCATCTCAGCAGGCTGCAGTGCTCAGGGAGCAAACAGGCCGTGGGCAAGGCACTGTGCAGGCAGCTGCCTGTCTTTGCTCCCCATGTGGATTTCAATATGAAAGGTGCATGCTGCAAGATTCAAAATCACAAGCATCAGTTGTTGTTTGCTGTTGTTATAAGCAACCCTGCACTGTTTTCTCTCTTAGGCAAGAGTGCTTGCGTGCATGTGTGTGTGTGTATCTGTGTGTGTACATATATATATATATATAAATACATATATGTAGAGGTATGCATATCATATAAATAAAACCAATACAATCTACAAGCTTGGCTTTGATGTTAATGCAGTAAAACAACACGTTTTATTTGGAGTAGCTTGTGAACAAATATTGTTGCAGGCATCACATAACAAGCGAACTTGAAACTAGTATGCGCTGGAGAGTTGAGGCTCTTTATAATCAGGTCAGTGTTATAGCTACAGGGAGGAGGAGCCAGTCCTGAATGATGCAAAACGTTGAACCTTTAAATTGGAAAGTTTTGTCTGTGGGGTAATTGAGTGTCACCTCCATTTGAGGTTAAGGGAGATCTGTTCATTGTATAAGGTTTTTCTGGCGGGATCTGTAGAAGGCAAAGCTGTGATCTGCCATTCTCTGCTTGCTTGGAGTAAACTATCTAAAATCCAGATAAACTATCTAATCCAGATTTAGAAATGACTGCCTGAGTCATGGTGGGTTAGAGGGGAAATATCCCTGAAACAGAGAGCAGTTAACTGTAGCAGAGCTTCAGTTTTCAGGTGTTTACATTTCAGCATATGCATCAGATGCTCCTGGGAAGGGTGACTCTCATAAAAGGAGATGTAATTATTTGTTTTCTAAATTAAGTTATGTGTTAAAGAACACATGTGTCTTGGGACTTCTAGCTCTAATAGCTACTTAAGTTTCAGTAAACTGAGTGAACAAAAGAACCAAGTGAAACTGAGAAGAAAGCTTCTGAGTCACATCCTCTCTCTCCTGACTGTAATAAGAAATGTCTTGAAAGCAAAATGTATCATTTTATGTTATCAATAAACTCCCCATAGAGTTTATGACAGAGTTATTTACCTCCATCTGAACACTAAGGAGGACTCGGGGAGAGAAAAACACACTATTTCTTGAGATGTTTCAAAAATTTGGTTGCGGTGCAGTTCAGAATGAAACTGCACTAAAATAAAACAAAGTATAACCTGGGAGAGCATTATTGATAGCTGCGTGACTAGGGAAATAATTTGGCAGGTCAGAGACCCAGACAAGAATCCCCAAACTAGCTGCAAAACCTTTATCTCAAAATTCATACCTTTTGGCCAAAAGTTGTGATTTTGACAAAGAAGCTCTTTTCAGCAAAGGTATTTTAACCAGCTCTCCAGCATGCTAAATTCACCTCTTCTCATTCTCCACTTGACTTCCTCCAGTGTTTTGGGTTGCAATGCCAGAACAGCAGTAATCAATAGCCCAGAAAATTGTAGTATTACATGTCGCTGTAATGACTCGAATGCTAGTATCTGTGTTAGCTTCTTATCTGGCTGTGATGATGCCTACTGATTGGAAAAGAGGGGCACTTGCAACAAAGCTCCTCTGAAATTATCCTCCCAATGTGTGCGCGAGGCAGCTGGGAACCTTGTGATAACAAGCAAGTCAATCTTCACTTTCTCATTGTCTTTGTTCAGGTGAGTCTATCACCTGCCCAGAGGACTTGGCAGAGGAGCTTTCCTGCAGTTGGCTCTAGGAAAGGGGGTAAAGGGACTGGGTTCTTCTTCTCTATTGGGAAACTATTACTCCACATTGTCTCAGGGATTTTAATTCCCATCCATTTATTCAGTGAGATGGAAAATATTGAAATGTGATAACATGGAGGTTACATTGAAATATGAATACATGTGATACACACAAATATTGTGTTGACTGTGGCTCCTGCTATTTTTCTGACAGGTCTTGCAGTTGCAATGGGGTTTACAGTAGAGTTTTATCTCTGAATAAGATCTCTCCATGTCTCTTTATCTTCTGAACTACTCTATTCCCTGGCTTCCATTTCTGTAAAATCCAAAAAGTGCAGTAAATTGTGTTGTTAATCTCCTAGAGCTTAGATAACATATAACTCTTGTGCACACACTGCACAGGGTATTGGGGAGTGAGGGCTTCAGCTCAGGGGGGAAAAGGACTGGGTTCAGGGAGGTTCAGCAGATTCTCTGCAGGAAAACAGGGAACTTGACAGGACAAGGAAAATAGTTGGGTTTTGATTGTGTTGCCAAATTTATGTGCTCAAATAAAGGGCAGCAAACACACAGAGAAGGATATTTAGGGGATTTTTGGTGGAACAGAGTAAAGCCACTTATTGCCATGGGATTGAAGGGGACATAACCAACCTGATAGTGAAATGGGCATGTATTGTTCAAGGGATTCTTCGTTCTTTCTCTGTTCTCGTTCCCCTCAGGTTTCAGGAGTAATGAGAAGGCTCTTCTAATCAATTTCTTAATGGGAAAAGAGAGAGAAACCAGATTTCTTTATATATATATATATATATATATACTGCTTTGAGAAGTTGTTTGTGGTAGTTGGATTAGTTAAATGGTAGAAGACGTCACACTCTCTTTTGTCATGTACTCTCCAAAAGTTTGGGAAATGAGCTTGGTGCAAATGAGGGGCTGTTTCCATGTCTGATGATTTTCTAGAGGAAGTAGAGGCAATCAGTGTAAATCCAGGACAAGTTTCTGGGCTTCTTTAAGTATCAGAGATGGAAGATCTCTCTAACCAGACCTCCAAAATGTGTGCATTTTCACATTCCCAGCTAAGGCCAAGTTTCTTCTAGAGCTTACAATGGATGCCTGTGGGCTGAGAACATCACGCATAGTGTGATGTCACCAGGGAAACCTTTTTAGAGCTAGAATGAAATTCTGGTGAGATCAGATTAAATCACAAGTCTTGCTTTCAATAAAGCACGTTTTCTTTCCCCCAAGTTTGTCTCTGGAGATGACAATGAATTCCTTTGATACAGACAAATGAAGATGGAGCAACTTCTGCTAAACACTTTCATAGGAGCTGCTTTTTCTTCCTTTTTTTAATTTCTTTTTTTCTCCTCCTCTGTATGTTGCTCTCGTTACATACAGAGCTCTTCACTGAGCATAGTTAAAACACAGCATTTTAAAGCCTGCAACTTTCTCTTCTCTTTAAGAGAGTGTTAACAGAAGGTTACAATTATACATACATTTTAATATGTAACTCTCTATTGTAAACAGTTCACTCTTCATATGTCTGGCTTTTCTTTGCTGTGAAGTTATACATTATATTTGGACAAATGATTCACTTGGCTGTATAGTAATTTCTCCTTATAGGTACAATCTCACTCCAGTCATCCTAGATTATTTTTTAACATAATCTAATTTTAAAAAGAAAACCTCCTCCCTGTTTATAAAAATATTATTTGTTCCTGACTTTCATACATATATTTGGAGGAAAGAAATGACTGGTACCAAATAATGACTAGCACTCATTCTCTCTAACCACAAATTATGTACCTCTATTTGCAATTTATTCTAAATGTTCACTGTTGGGGTTTTTTTAAATACTCTCTCTTTGTGTGTTCTTCTCTCATCTTGCTGTGCAGATTCATGCTCTTAACTCCCCTGAATCCATATGCAGAAAGACAAGTACCTGAGCCGGATTGTGGAATGTGAACTCCTGTAGAGGCACGAGGGACAGCCAGACACTTCTGTGGTTGCTGTGAGATTGAGTTTAGACACAAAAAACACTGGGTGGAGAAAGACAAAGACATCTATTGCACCACCACAGCACGACCTAGTCTATATAGGAATGGGGGCGTGTGAGTATCTGCTGTTGGTATTGGAACAAGGCAGAAATAGGGAGGAATTGTTCCTGTGATGACCCAGAATGGAATATCTTCCTCCCTCTTCTCTCTTGGGGTGTGTCCCTGAGATAGGATCTAGTTCAGTGAGGGAGAACACACAATCTCATCTATATATAACAAATATTTCTGTAGCATAAACGCAGATGCCTATCTAAATAAGATCCCTCTTACAACAAGTTTATTATGCAGCAATGTAGGAGAGGAATCTCTGGATGGAAACACTGGAAAACACTTCTCTTCCCAGCAGAGGAAAGCCCTTGTTCAAAATGCTCTGGATGCCAGATTAGAGTAATGCCAGCAAAGAACTGTGGGGCGTTATCCCACTCAACACTCGCTATATGTGTTTCATCAGTATTTAAGGACAGTACTCTCTGTCACCACAGAAACAGCAAAGAAATGGGATAAACCATTCCTGGTGGTTGTACTCCTGCATTTTTGCCACTGGTGGCAGTGAAATAGGAGAGTGGTATGCACATAATTGAAGTATCTTGCTGAGGATCCAGAGACAGGCATTTGGGACACAGAAATAGGTTTTTGTATGCTTAGTTAGAGAAAAGCACAGTTTCTAATCCCATAGGAGTCTTTTTTTATGAGCTGTAGAAATAAATGTGCCTTAATATGTCAGCTCATTGGACATGCCTATGTCGGATCATGAAGGCAGATGGTCCTGAATAGCTTCACGTTCAGGTGTCTGCATTCATGACTTCTCAATTTGTGTTGTAACTGCTCCAGAGAAGCTACGAGCTGGGTGCCAGGAAGGGGAGCAGCACCAGCCAAAATCCATCGAAATCAAGTGCAGCATTCCTCAGATAACACCTCCCACTAGTCCAACTTTCCACCTGCCCCCTTCCCCCAGAAGTAACATGAACTAAGAAATAAATCAGTTCTGCTTAATGGCATCCTCTGGTCAACTATAGATCTAATACCTATAGAACCAGGAATGCTGAGTACCGATGTTATCACTCACAAAGAGAGAAATGCAGCTCTCTCTTCTCAAACAATACAATTTTTCAATGTCTCATGTTAATTCATTAATTCCCTATGTAAAGGTTTTGTACAGGTATTAACTTTAATACACACTTCATACCTGGTTACTAATCTATTTTCTGTTCTTTCTAAGCAAGATAAATAATACTGTTCAATTCTAGCCTTTCAGAAGATTGCAGGTCTAACCTAATATTATGAAATGGAGAGGACTGTCTCTATTTTTACTCAGAAGCAATGTATAATACACTGAAGTCCAAAGACAAGTTAGCTGATGGCATGGAAATGGTAGCAGTACATTTCATTAATGACCACCACCAGCTCCAGAGTTAAACAATTCCATCATGGAAAGACTCCAGGCAGCTCTGAAAACCAAATGAGGAGTTTGTTAGCTTGGGAAATACAAGAATGAGAGTGTATGGGACTGAGATGACCTTTCATATGAGCACAGTGTGGTTAAGAGATGAGTGTGCAGGCTCTGGGTTGACTTTATCTTCCATCTGACTTCCCTGCTGAGGAACACCAAAGTACTGTGCATAATGTAAGCTCTGGCCTGATGCTGTCACGGCTCAAGCTGAAAAACCAAGCTTTCAGCCAATTTGGGACTCTCATAGGTGGATGGGAGGCACATTAAGATGCTGTTTAGAATCTAAAAACCAGGGGAAATGACCCCATAAAACTAAAGGCCTGCAGTTCACAGACAGTACAGCTGAGCAGGTGTGCCCAGGTAGAAGGTATGTAGATGGAGAAACATATCACAGAATTAATGGCTTCAAAGAGACCCAGGGCAGAGAGGTGGCTTCAACACAGCCAGGAAAAGATGGGTAGAAATGATGAGTGTAGATTCCTTGTGTGCTAAACTGAGACATTTTCCTTCCTTTGTGAGGATTTTCAAAATAGACTGAACGTTTTCTATTCTAAAGCAAAGGAAAAAAAAAATCAGAAACCAAATTAATAGTTGTTTTCTTTAACATACTAATAAGTTAAATACATTAAAAATAAACCTTTCAGTGTTTGTTTTCACTAGAAAAATGGATGCCTCTTGTATGGCTCTGACTGAGAAACCAGGAGCACTAACCTGGTTCCTTCCTCTGCCAGTCTGGTTCAGCAAGAATAACATGGGGCTTTGCTTTTCGAAAAGTGAAGCTATATATTTAAGAGGGTTGAATAAACGAGTTTGCCTGCATCTGTACCTTGAGTTCCTCCCTCTAAGGCCCATGCTCATTCTTACACTCCTTTTTGTAGCCTCAGCAGACAAAATGAATTGCAATTACACCTCAAAGAGGTTTCTTTCCTCTCGTGGATGCTCTGTTAGGCAGCAAGCCCTAACAGCCCGCCTCCTTACCATGTTACTCCAGTATCACACTTTGTTGTAATCCATTGGGTCAGTGGTCTTAGGAGTTGGAGTAATGTAACAGAATTATTTCACCACTGGGTATGAAAATCCTTTGAACTCTCTTATGGTGCAGTCAGAGTCAGCTGAGTTCTTGCCTCCAAACAAGTGTATTTTCCAGTCTAGTTGTTTCCACTTTCTGAAGACATCCAAAAATCCTTTTTCTTTTTTTCTTTCTTTTGCTTTCAGGCACATTTCATAGAACAGTTTGAGTTAAAAGGGACCATAAAGATCCTCTAGTTCCAATCCCCTCTCAATTTCATTGATTGAAATTGAGATCATGTCAAAATTCTCTCCCGAGGTGAGAACCCTGAAGTACTCATTTCCTGAAAAGTTCAGCTTTACTAATCACAATCAGTCACATAACAGGTCTTCCCTGGGTTTGTAGCAGCCTTCTCAGAAATCTCACTTCCCATCTCCTATGATAGTATTATCTTGATGGTGGCTTTGAGTCATTTTTGTGGATATTTACATGGTCTCTGACTTTCCTCCTGCATTTAAGGGCCTCAGCCAAAGTATGGTGAGAGGTTTTCCACTGTCTTCAAAAAGAGTAAGATAAGGCACTTGAAAAGATCATTCATTTAGGGAAAATATGTTCTCTCTGCAAGTACTTACATGCTGCTGGGCTTGAATCTTTGCTAAAGGGATTGCAGGCTCTATAGTGCATGTGTGAGTCATGCTGGTGAATCAGAGTTTTAACTGGTTTTCAAACTGTGGTTTTCTTTGTAATAAAGCATACATTGTGTTTTCACAGCCAAAGCTCTACCATCACATCCCTTTCACAGATGCACATATTAAAGGGATAAGCTATCCATGGACTTAAGTATCTCACACAAATAGAAGGGGCATTACCAGAATTATACACTTTGTTTGTTTGTTTCCAGGTTAGAACATTTTTTAAGGTGCAACATCAGTTTCTTGCAGTAGTTTCAAAATACAGGAACAGTTAAGCTGCTAGGTATTTTGAGCAGGAGTCAGGCATTTCTGTCAACGGAGTTACCTTCTGTAAATCTAACTTCTAGGGGAAAAAATGCACCCATTTTTCCAGGGAGTAGCTCACTGCTACTCTGTGATCAATGTTGAGTTCAACAAAAAAACATATGATATACTGCATGGTGCTAATTATCTGGTATTTTGCTGCTCTGTCCTCATCTCTCTCTCTCTGCAATATTAATCCTCTAGGCATTTCTGTTGTGGAAATAGTCTTGAAACCATAAAAACAAATGCCATTTAGGATGTTGGGGTCGGTTAGTGTAAATCAGCCCTGACTGATGGGACTGGAGTGTATTTATGTCTCCTGGAAATCGAGACTGTTACCATCTTCTTTGCCCTTTCACAAGATGATCTGGGACCAGGTCTCAGAGGAAACATGAGGCCCCCAGCCATGGGCCCCCCAACAACTCATGCATTGATGGGAGACGAACTAGATGTACCTCTAGGTCCTCTCATTCAAAGACACTGTGATACATCAAGTTGTTTGCAACACAAAATTAGTTCATACCAGATTTAAAATTTAAAAAAACCCAATTGCCTTAATCATTAGCAAGAAAAAGGAGAACAGAAATAGAGGAGAGAAAGATCTGAAAAGATTTTGGAACAACAGTTTTTAGGGTGTTTGATTTACTATTCAAGTGTGCACAGCTGCTGCTCGGGGGAGAAAAGGCACCATGCCAAGAAGGAGAGATATGGGTAGAACAGCAATGAGAAAGGAGAAGATTGTTTGCAGACTGGACTATTAAATGGGCTTAGAAAAAGGTCCCCTCATGCCCCTTGATCATCGCCATGAACTGATGCCAGGAGCAGAATCCAGCCTTCATTCCTCCAGTCTGGTTTCCCTCAGAGGCAACATTAGCTGTGCTAAAAGCTCCCTTATTGGTGGCATCTCTTGTGTGCTCCCTCTCACATAGTTTGAACAATCAGCTTGAGAGGGAGATATATAATTATTCATTTTAGTGAAATGACAGCAGTCAACACTGTTGTCCGCAGCAATTCAGGCTCTCAGCATGGCAGCAGCGCCATTACGTGGGAAGTCATAAAGCTTCAGCATCTGACATCTGATGGGAATGGTCCAGGTACGGATCAGAAACTCTGCCAAAACTGATCACAGCAGCCACTTCCTTGCTTTTCAACAAAGTGAAGGATGTCTCCCTTCGGACCCAGAGATTTGTCATCATTCTAGCACTGCTATACTTGTACAGACACTGATTGACTCAGTCTTAATAGCATTGATCGGTTCGCTCAGGTGACACTCCTATAATACAGCCGTTCATCCTGCTGCTCCACCACCAGGCAGCTAACATTTTTCTCTGCTTCCTTTGATGCTATTTCTGTTGTTCCAGTCTCCTTGGCTTTGCTCATGTTCTGCACTGCCGGAAGGTTTCAACAACACTCTGCTCTTGCTCTGAGATACAAGGGCACAGGCTAATCCTTGGGCAGCAGGACTGGGTGCCTTTCTATCAGTGAAGATTTCTGTGTGCTCCACACTGATCAGTGCTCAGCAAGGGAGAGGAACTGGGTTTTTGTTACTGGTTTGGATTACTCTGTTTATGTGAATCTCACTTTTGGTGATTAATGCCTGTGCATTGTACAAAACTGGCTTCAAATTTCTCTTTGAGACATGGCTCTAGAAATACTGCCAGATGATATTTCTTCCCAGGCAAATCGTTCCTTTTCTGTGGAAAATGGGAATACTTTCTTGGTTGCAAAAGACTCTAATATGGTGCAAATTGTCATCTTATTTACATACATAGCCTCTTTGTTCCAGTAAGAGGTGAATACACTGTTCAAACATTGGACTGTTCAAGCTTACCATAACCTAAGCTGGCACTGCCCTCCCAAGTGACCAGTTCAAATGATTCACCAAACCAGCTATTGAATTCCACAATGAGTGCTCTGGACACAACATCTGCTTCTGCCTAGGCTCTGCTGGTCATAGCCTTCTGATCTTCCAGCACTCACATGGGAACAGGCTTTGGATGAGCTGGAACTACTTCAGTCTGATTTAACAAGATACTTTCTTTTTATTCTCCCTGTGGTATAGTCACAATTTCTTGTACCTTTTAGAAAATGAAATGTTTTAAGGATACATTTATTTAATTCTTATCCCTACTGGATTTTTGGGATTCAATTTATTGTGCTCAGTGGTCATGACAAATACACTATAGCCAAGTGCAAAAAGAATTATTTGAATGCAGATTGACATGAAGGAAAAATTTTCAGAGGAGCTTATGTGACTAAGGTGTACAAATCCCATTGACTTTGAAGTTTCTACCTAATATCTTTCTAATGATCTTAAGAGTCCAGTTGTCTGGTTTACTAATTATGAATCCAATTTTCAAAAGCGTCTGTCAGACTTTTGCAAATGGGACTTAAATTCTTAAGTCACTAAAGAACCGCAGCTTGTATGTTAGTGGACGCTTTGGTTTTAATGGAACTTAAAAGTAAATCAGTGTGATTAATAGACAGGTAAACTGAGAAACTGTGAGTTAGGACCTTGATTTCATCTAGCTGTCTGCTCAGGTGGTGGTGGTGTGTGTCAAGGCGGTGTCTGTGGGCACAGTCTAAAATAAGTCACCTATTATGTATCTTACTTACATCCAAACCACTCTGTTGTAGTCTCATTTTATTCTTTCTCACACTTTGTATGTCTGTTTCTTTGTTTAAGTTGCTGCATACTATTTAAACATAATTTTTCTATGATAATGTTACCATGTTAAAATTTTGCTATGGATGTCACTCAGAACTCTCAACTTTTATTTACTGTCCTGCTGCTGGCCCTAGAAGATGCTCTTGATCTTTTATTCTATCCAATTCCAAAAGACCCATTGACAGTCTTTTTGCCTCGCTTCCTTTGGAAGACCATTGCTCAGTGTGATACCGGCTACCATTTGGAAATTTTATAGATTTTCATGGCTTTATTTGTAATTTCATTTATTTTAATTCTCTGTCTTGATTTTCTTGGGTGAATCCCTTTACTCCAAAACTGTACAAATTAAAATCCCACTGTCATCTGCCGAGTGTAGCAGAGTCAACGGTTAAATATGTCCTTGGAGTCAAATCTCTTGAGACTTTTACCCACTAACACAGTTCCTGCAGAAATCCCTCACATTTGTTGAGATACACTGACATTTGAGCAGACACAGTTTTCAGCTGACACCTTCACCCATGGCAAAGTACCCTCATGCCCCAAACTGCTTCTCACTGCAACTGTTCTGAGAAAGTTTGACAGTAGATGTTTTACAGCAGGGTACCTTTTTTTTTTTTGGCCTGTTTAAAAACATGACGTGTTTTTTTTTGCATCTGCCTTGCAATCAATGTGTGGTCATTTGGCTGGTTATCCTTTCCAATAGAGCAATTCAATTGGTCTGACTGATCTACTGATTTTAAACAGTCAGCATGACAGTAAAGGGCAAGTCTCTTTGTGAGGTCATGATTCTCTACTCCGGATTTAGAAAAGAAAGTCTTCTTAATGCAAATTGTGGTTTTGTATTTAATTTTCCTTCCCTTTCCAGTGTAACACATTTTTTTCCAATTTGTTTAAATAGTACACCAGACTGAAGGTGAATTTTGATCCACATTTTGGTGTTTCAATCAAAAGCACAGGCTGCTGTTCATTACTCTATGTATATATTCCTGGACACACACACACACACACACACACACACACACACCCCCACCCTTTTCCAACATAAATTCCTTGTATTTGCACATGAGATTTTCTAGGGTTGGCTTCCTCAGAAGTTATACGTCTTCCTTTTTATGTGCTTACAGGTAATTACAGACAATGGTATCCTCTTTCCAAATTCAATGAATCCTGGGAAATTAACTGATCACCAGTATAGCCTTTTCCTGTTCTGTAGCATTGATATCAAATGCATCAGAACAATCCAAACACTGATTAAGACAAACTATTAGTTGATTTTGGTTGAGTCATCCTTTGTTTTTATCCTTTTCCTATCCGGTATCTCAATCTCATAATTACTTTTGAATGTCACACATGGTACCACAACTGAAACACTGTTTAAAATAAAACATGGCCAATTATTTGCTTATTTACTACTAAATGAACATTGTCAAATTAAAATGTTGTCTTATTTTCCATGTGTAGTAAACTGAAGGGAAAGAAAACAAAGGGAAATGGTTCAAACTCCTTTTCTGCAGGGCTTTCTGAAAAGAAATCCTTTAAAATTACTGGAAATACGCATTTATTTTTTTCCCAACAAAAGGCACAAGTACATTTTATGAGGTAGGGAGCATTGTGGGTATGCAGCAATATAGCTAAGCATATCCTTTCAGCTGTGATTTCTAACCAGTTTACCAGTTCTTTGGTTTGGAACTTACCACTAAACTTACCATCTTGACCTTCACATCCAAAGCTTTTCTGCAAAGATTTGGAGCAGCTCCACAGTAACCCAATTCTTTATATGAAACATGTGGGAAATATTTGGATTAAGCTGGTTTCCTGGTTCACCACAAAGTAGAAGAGATTAGTTGAAATCTATGTATCTCCCTGCAAGATTTTGGATACAACTGAAAGTTAAAAATTAAGAAAACACCCATCAATCTTGCAAGTTATCAAAATTTTTCATCACAGCCATGCAGATATGTACTGGGAGCTTTGAGATGCCTCAGCCAGAGTGATCTGTACTGGATTCAGATGAACTTCCCAAATAAACCTACTCCCGAAGGATCACCTTTTAAGGACCAAATTGTGAATTTTTTTTAACTACCCAGACTGAGTGAACAAGTCTGTTGAACTCTCTTTGGGACAGCTGTGAAGCCATAAAACATACCCCAATGACTTCCAGGACAGTCAAAATTGCAGTAGGACTTCTTGACGTGCTTCAATGCATCTGAACTCACCAACAGCCCTTGCATAAGGGAACATGAGGCTATTAAAGAGAGTTTAATAGCACAGAAGTAAACCCTACATTTAACCAGATAGCAGTCACATATGCCTCCTTCATTGCAACTGGGCTATACAGCCTTGCCTATATAATAGGTATCATTCTCTGTGTAGGAAAACCCTTCCCATAAATGCTGTTAATCTCATTCTAACTAAACTTTTGTAAATACAATGACATGGTCAATGGTCCCACTGAGACCACATTTCCCAATAATGAGGGAAATGGTATTTACAGGAAGGACTTAAATATTTCTTTTGTACTGGAGCATGCATTTTTGCATGTAGTGTATGAACCCCCTAATACAACTATGACTAATATATCCATCTAATTAAATTTTTACAGCATTCCAACATGTCAGTGTCAAATGTTTGCCTTCAGTTACCCTCCTCATAACATAGTCAAATAAACTTCTGCTTTTTATTTTTAGAGTCTGCCTCCCTCCTTCCTCACCATGTGAAATCAAGGCATCATCATCATCTTCACGAAGACAGGAAAACTGCGTCCTGCTTCCTCTTGTCCCAGCAGTGACCTCTAAGCTTTTAACTTGCCATTTCAGATCTGCTATTCTTTAGATTAACCCATGCACTGTTACTCAATGCAAGGATCAGAATTTGAAGATGATAAGCATATGCAAATAAAAGGAAACAAACCATATATAAAACTTTATTTGTTTCATTTGCCATTTTCTCTGCAGAAAAGTGAGGCTTTCCCACTAAACAGATAGCTTCTTGGAAACAATTCAGTGAAAGATAAAACAGGAAAACAACAAGCTTAAGGCTAGTAACTGTTAGGACATCAAAGCCAGGTGAAAAGGTCCATAAGGCACCTGTAGGTTATATACCTCTAAATAACAAAAAGGTTTATGTTTGGGGATAAAGTGAGATTACTCCCCCAAATCAGGCATCACCAGAAAAATACAGACATTGTTTAGTTCAGACTTTTAATCTTTACAACACAGGCAGGTCATCATGCAATCTCCTTGAATCCCTAGGTAAGCACTAAGTTGTTGCCTTTAATTAGTCTGCAAGTTATAGTTTAAATGCACTGGCCTGACATCTCTATTAGGTATGCAAGATAAGATTTCAATAAATGATTTCTCAAGTCTCATATTCTACAGTGAGGCCTTCTGGAGGACCAACACAATGGGTATTCTCCTGAACATGAAGCATATGCAAACAGGGGCATTCTCAGGGCACTGTTGTAAAGGAGCACTGCATACTGCTTTAATCCCTTAGTTTAAATGTTTTTTCTTTGAACAGGTTCTAGAAAAGAACCCTTCATTAATTTCATTAGGAGTAAACTGGGGCCAAGCCTGTTAGCTGCCTCATGGCTGTAGATATGATTGAATCTACATGACAATAAAACATTGTTTGGGGGAGTTTATCAATCAACTGCAAATGAACATTTCAGGTTGAAAAGTTTCTCCAGCATCAGATTTTCACCAGTGAGTAAACCGAGATGAAATCTAGGACTTCTGGTGGTGCCAGTTCCCTCCTCCTCATAGGGAGTATCACAGACCAGGTTTTGGTACAAACTCAAGCTATACATCTCAAGGTTTGTGTTTTGTTTTTAGACAATTTGGAAAATTTATTTTTCTCAAAAATTGTTGAACCTTCTAAACATACAAAAAACACCAAGCAAAGGCATGTAAGTACGATGGGTCTTCTCACAGGAGAAATTGGCAAAAATGAAGTCTAAGAAATTATTGAAAACAAGTCAAGCTTGTTCTGAGGAGACTGAAGCATTTTTACACTGTTCACTTCAAATACAAAACAAGGTTCAGGTTATTGAAAAGAGATGAAGAGGCAGTAAAGCAGTTCCTAAATTCAGGGTGCTGAATAATCCTGACTTCGGTGCTTAGGTTTCCAGGTTGAAGTATCTGCAAAGTGCTCAGTGTCCAGGACTGGGATCTATACAGGTGAGGACAGTCAGCAGACTAAGACTAAGTGGTCTTATAGGAAATGCCAAGTATAGGTGTGGATTTTTAAAAGAGTTAGGGGCCTTTCTGAGGACCAAGCAGATAGCTTTCCTTTTTAAAAAAATCCTGGTTGTGCATCTTCCATGGATATTTGGAGCTTGAATCCTTCCCCTAAAAGTGGAGAAAGGAAAGCTCTTTTCTGTTCTGTAAAGGGGCTGAAGGGAAAGTGGAACCAGCCTGGGGGAGGCAGGATGCTGAGAGCACTCTTTTCCTCCTGTCCTCTATTGTAGGCATTCAAACCCCCACCTCTTACCTTGCTCTGCTGAGATTCCTCCCTATGCCATGGTAGGACTTGAGTCATTTACTGCCCTCCCTGTGGAAAGTGCTCCCCTTCACAGAGAGCACTGCAGCCTGCAGAGAGGAGAAAAAGTGTGCCAGGACCCCAGCAGGTTTTAACTTGCTCCAAGATAAGGAGGGAGAAGTGCAGAGAATCTAAACTCAAATGCTATCTAAATTTTGCATTTGGTGATTAAGTCCTTGGGAGAGAGAACCCGAATTGCCGTGTCAGTGGGTAAGCAGTAAGCTGGTTCAAACAAACAAGTGCTTTTCAGCAGGGGCTTACTCATAAAAAATTTCATATCTCATTAACCAGTTGATTTTGCAAACCTCCCCCACCCGTTAATTTTTTTCCCCCATCTCTTTCCCTTGGCATGCTTCCTATTTCTCACAGCAGCAGCTGTGCACAGTTGAATAGTAAATCAAACACCCTAAAAACTGTTGTTTTAATACAATGTCTAAGATTTCCCAATTCTCTTTTCGCCCCTTATTTTTCTTGATAACCATTCTGGCTCATCTTTGTCTGCTAGTAAAATAACTAAATCTGGTATCAAAAGCCTGACCTGTATTTTTATTTTTTGTAGAAATTAGTGGGTAGGTTAGTAAGTGAAAATCAAGTAATCCACAAGCAGTTTAGATAAGAGGATATTACAGGCTTGTGTTGTTAAGTGGTATTAAATACATTTTTTAAATTACATTTCAGTAGCAAATGACTTTTCTCATCAGACTCTCTTGTGGCAGAGCTATTTCTTTCTTCGCTGTGGTTATAAGTCTTTGGAGAAATCAGTGTACGCATCCCCCGCAGCCTTCATTTCATCCTCTCCCTGGGCCATGCCATCTGGCAGTGGCATCTTTCTCTAAGTCTTCAGGTGCCTCTGTTGGCCTGAAAAACCTTCTGAAAGCAGGTTGAGTTCATCACATCTGAAGAGGCTTCCTCTCCAGAACGAAAGCACCTTCACAAGTTCCTGGAGGTGTTTGGAGGCTTCCCAGCCCACAGTGCAGCATCAGAGGTGGCTTCCTGGCTCAAGAAAGGGTGAATTCCCACCAGCAAGGCTGCAGCTCTTTGAAGCAGGTTGTTCGCAGTAATCAAGAGCTCAATCTGCTGAAGGAGTTACTGAACTTTTGTTATCTCTGTACAACTTGGCTGGTCTAGTGCGGGATGTGCAACTTCTGGGTTGGTGTTCACATCCCTGATTACACACAATGCTGTTTTTTTCCTGCTTTGGCTTTAATCTGGGCTGTGCAGTGGAATGAGCCAATGGCAAATCCATCTCAGGAACATGCCATCTGTTATAAGTTAGGAGGAAAGCTGTTTTGATTATGCTTGCGATGTGCAAACTGCAGATGACACTCTGCTCGTTGCCAGTGACACTACTAGTGCAATGGAACTCTATGTGGGGGAAAGTGTCCTTCCTTAAAGAACAGCCTTTGTGTTCTCTTCTCCTCTGAGAGGAGGACTGTGAAGGCAGGGCTAGGGCATGGGGCAGGGGTGTACAGCAACATCTTTTTTCTGCAAGCGGTTTTTACCAATGAACCTCCAAGAGCAGATTCCTTAATGGACTCTCCATGCTGCTATTAGTGGAGGCAACAACATCCTTGACTTCAGCCATTCTGAGAAAAAAACCTGATGAAAAGCCTGAGAGAGGGAACATCAGCCTTAGAATGGGTCCTCACAGACTCTCTTGATGTCCCTCAGAGCTGAACAGAGAGGAGATGGCCATGGCCATGGGGAGTGTAGCACTGCTGCCATTAGTTGTTTGCTTGTCCCTGTAAGACAGCTCTGGTGAGGACAGAAAGAAGTCCCCGGTATTCACTGGAAGCAAAAATCTTCTGCATGGTTGTTTTTGTATCCCCTGACTGAAGCTGGGTACCTTTATGGGGAGCTGGAGCAGCTCTGGGAACTGCAAAAAGATGTGGAAGTGTATCATAACCTCCTGGCTGCCCACTTCTCTCTTTTCATAGAAAGGAATCTGGGGAAATCACTACTACTATCTCTCTTTATGCTCCTGCTCCCTTCTTGTGGGACATTATGCTTTTTGTGGCTTTTGGTCTTTTGAAGTTAAGTTTGTTATACAGTCCTGGTGAGTGCTTTGTGGCTTGTGGTGGTGTGTAGGCGAAGAAAAAGGACAGACCTGTGCCGAGGGCAGTTTGGCCTCTGTTGGTAGAACCGGCTGTTAAAATCAAAGCCAGTTTCCTAAACCATCTTTAAAAACCACTCCAGCAAGCTCTGCTCCCTGCTGCTCGATGCCCCTGCCTTCTGAAAGCCACACCACCCATGCTTGTTTTGGCAGATCACTTGCTCTCCTCCTCCTTTGCCTGCTGAAGCTGTAACTCCAGAGCCTCCACCCATGGTCCTATGCCTTGCACTGGTTTCTGCTGGTTTGGCACCATGGCCAGCAAAAAAAAAAAAAGGAGTTGGGAAAGGTCTGCAGAGCTTTCTGGGTTAAATATCTGTTATGTGGGACTGGACTGACTGACCGGCCCTGAAGAACATGTGTTAACAGCATTCAGCACTGGAGCCAACATTAATGATTTGTGGACAGACCATAGTATTTCACCTAACCAGATTAATACCTCACCTGGTACACAAACCCTGCGTAGCTGTACAAGTTGCACACTGTCCCCAGAAGACTGTAACAAGCACTCTAGAGCCATTACCATCTAACTAGCAAATAAATATTTGGGCATGCAGGCTCATTTGGAAAAGTGGATTATTTCCTGAGAGGCTGCAATGGCTCCTCTAGGTAAACACTTGCTCAGGGCAGTCTGTCTAAAGCCGATTTTTGACCCGGTGGACCTTGGCTGGCAGGCAAGCATGTGTGCCCGGGCAGTGAGCCGGCGGGCTGGGCTCTGCTGGGAGGACAGTGAGCCCCAGGCTGGGAGCAACGTCTTGTTGCATCAAATAATGTGTCTTCCCCTTCCCACCCTGCTTCTCGCTTCTCTTCCATTTCTCTTCAGAGGAGAGAAAGGTAATTTTCCAAACAAGGAACTAGCAACACAAGTAATTTAAAAACGCTTTTGATTTTAAAATTAGAGTTTGTCAAATGAAGCCTTAGGAAATTCCATACTGGGGCTCCTTTTTCAGCAGTGTTAAATTTTGATTTTGCATTTAAGGGTTGTGTTTTAGCAGACAACTAACTTCTCCTTCCCCCTTTGCAGGACAGCTCCATATTGGCTCAGAAAGGCTCTTTCTCTGCGCTCTAACTTTTTTCGGTCAAGGGGCTCCAAAGCACATTTCCAAAGCTGAGGGAGAAGTTACAGAAATAGGGTAAGCATTACACTTCCATTAAATGATGAATTGGTATTGAAGTTAAGGACCCAGATAAGGTCAGAGGAATCCAAGCAAAATAAGGAGTTGCATCTCCCTTAGTGGTCAGCTCCTCAGATATGGCTTTGGTGAGTCGTACCCCATTTCCAACAGTCAGTGCTGGGAAGTGCCCATGTCATAGGATTCTCCACCAAAACAGACTCCTTTCTGCTGAAATACCCCTTCAAGCTGAAATCAGAGCCCCTGGCAATTGGTTAAGCACTGTCCTTGTTTCTGTCTGTTCCTGGGGAGGAACCTTCATGCCTAAAGCACAAAAGAAAGATGTAACCCTAAAACCTGAAGTTCTTTTTGTTGGGACAAGTGATGTTCAGAGATGCTGAATATCCTATACGGTCAGCACAAATTGGATTTGAGACTCTGAAAATCAAGGTACTCAATTTCTGTCACTAAACACTGAGTTTTAGGGCTTCACTTCTCAAAGAGGTTTCAAAGACACCCAGAAAATCATGAGCCTATTTTAAGTGATGTTAAGTCCTCACTGCTCTTCTGTGGTTTTGAAAAATTTTCCCACTCTCCCAAAATTTGAAAATATTTTCTTCAAGTGCTGTCAAGCTAGAACTCCTCAGTAATGCTAAAATCCACTTGAAAGAATGTATTTAAAAATGAATACACTCAAAGATTATGCATGAATTCATATGCATGGATTCAAAGACATTGTCTCATAGACAACAGTGGCATCATACTGGGGAATCATTTCACAGAGCTTTACTGTATGTTTTAGTCCTTTCTCTTTGCATCTTTATCAGAAGCCCATATATGTCATCATTCATCTCTCTCTGTGAAGCAACAGAATTACAGGAAATGCTGAAAGTGTTAAGGTAAACTTTTTTTTTTTTCTTTCCCAAGTGATCCCTCTGTCTCTGGGAAAAGAAGGGACCTGTGTGAGGATTTGCCCTTTGAGGAAAGTGAAAGGTGTAGCCGGAATTCAAACCCATCTGGATTTGGCCTTTATCCTATTCTCTCCAAGGCAATGAAGGCACAAGAAATCTGGTGAATTAATCTGCTGTGGAGGGGGACGCTTTGCCACAGACACCAGATACACAATTGTGCTCAGGATGTTTTTTGTTATGAGAACATACTCTCTGCAGGGAAGGGGAAGTGGGGGGAGGGCTTTGAGCAGGGGCAAGCACCAACTCCATCAAAAAATTAAAGTTTTTACAAATACCCCCTGTATTCCTGCACAGAAAGGGTTCTTGGGGAGATTTTTAAAAAATCAACAGCAAGAGTCTCTTCTCCCCAGCAGTATTTCTTGATGATGACAGAGCCCCTCTTTCCCTTCCCCCCATGCTATCAGCTGGCTAATCTGCCTGCACATTCTGACACACAGCTGCGAGAGATGAAAACTGTACTGTTGATAGATGAAACTTTGGATAAGATTACATGGTTTTGAATATCTTGATGACATATTTGTCTGAAAAGTCTTTTAGAGGACAGCCTAATATAAATGCACGGAAATGTTTCTAATGACTAGCATTTGTCTACGTACTTGGTTTGGAAGATTAACATTCACGTGTTCTTCGACTGTCATTTGCATTTGTATGTGGAGGCAAACTTTTCAATAATCACTTCTTCATGCCGAGAAGAGTTAACAATTTATTCAAAATACACAAGGCCAAATTAGTCCCTTCTGTGAGGCTGGGAGCTTTGGTGGAGTTGCACCAGTGGTGGGTTTGGCTTCACTGCTCTCGGCAGCAGCCGCAGCTCCGTGCCCAGGAGACCTTGCCTGTGGTAATGACGAAAATCCCTCCATTTGAAAGCAAAGCACACTACAGAGCAAAAGGGTGGGAAAAAACCACCACCCAAGGTCAGGACAATTGCATCTTTCATCTGTTTGGCTGCACTGAACTCTGCGTTGTTTTCCATTTTGCACTGATAAATGAATGCAGTAAGACTTACTGTACAATTTTTACTCTTACTTTCACAACACTGAATACTGTGGTTGGACCTCCAGAGTCCCATTTGTCAGCTGAGGTGAGGGCAGAGAGCTCCTTATTTAGATACATATTGGCACTACCAGTGAGAGTGTGGCACCTGGGTGCTTTGGAATCCTGCCCTGGCCTAAATCTTTCCGAGTCTTAGGATTTTAGTTGCCTCAATCACTTCAGACAATTGACCTTCAAGACTGTTGAAGAAAAGGAGCTTCTTTTCCTAAAATTGGGAAGTACCTATGAAAACCTGGTCCCCTTCAGGTCACAAGCATGTATCTGTATTCCTTCACCTCAGTTTTGCTCTGATGCAAGCAAAATTGATGGAGGAACTTCCTTACTAAGGGTCAGAAAGTACTTTGGTGGACCATATGATAACATGCATCTTTGCATTGTCCACTAATTGCACAAAAAGTATTTAGAGCTCATCTGTGCTGCAGTAATGTGAACCCTCTGCCTTCCTCCAGCCAGAAAATGAAGATACTCCTCAAATCTGGCCTCTATACGATACATTCCAGATGTCTGGGCTAAAAAAATGTAACTCAACACTGCAGAGCTGCACTCCTGAAATGGTGGGGTGTCCTTTCCAAGCAACAGGAACATAGAAAGCTATTCTGTTCACAGCACTGGACAGTGCTCAGCACAGCTGGGAGAAGAGGCAGGACGTGGGAAGGGGAGTTGCAGGGCTGAATATTTTATGAAATGTGGTTGGGGTGAGGAAAGACAAACACTTGCAGAGACTGGTGGAGCTGTGCATCCCTGAGGGCTTTGGCCAGTTGCTTAAAGATAAATGAACCTTTCAATCTGCCTTTAGTGATCTGAAACCAGCTTGGTGAAATCAGTGGGTACCACCATGTACACGAGCACTGTTTGTGTACTGATGTTGTGATGTTCCTTTGGTTCCAGGAGAAGACTCTTGCCTGGTGTTGCTGGCTGCTGTTCTAAGCTGCCTCCATGTTGTGCAGATCCTTTTCAGGAGGATGCTGCACACTCCACTGACCAGGAAAAGGTAGGCAGGAAACCTCTCATGACATTTCTCAGCACGAGAAGGGTGGTTAGGAAGACAGTATTGCACATCCTGATAGACTATTCATCTATCCTCTTCCTAAACACACATTACTGCACCATTTTCCAATCACCTACTCTTACTGCTGTGAGACTTCTGGTTATAAGTCAGGTATTTTAGCACAGAGCATGTCTGTAGAGCTAAACTTTCCTTAATACTTGAAAATATGCCAATTACCTGGTTGCTTCCTCTTGAATACTGCATACACTTCTTAAGAGGCTTCTGGCATGAGCATGTCTTTGTCTGGCAGTGTGCTGCAACCACAGATACCATTTCATTTTTCTTCCTCTTCACATACCACTGTGTCTCTGTAAACTTGCACTGACACTCTTTCCCCTTTCGGAATATGTTGACATCTTGATGTCTTCTCCATAGACTCACACTGACACAGTGTTAGGGACTATGTGATGACACCGCAGCCCACATTAGTGAATGGTGAAATAGCCCTGTCACAAACTATATTATGAAATATCAAAACTGTTTAAAAATGTAGTTTTCCACAAAATAAAGGAAAAAAATCCCATGGGCCTTAAGCTTACCTTGAGGACTGATGTGCTCAGTTATATATGAATATTATGCTTAAGTAGAGCATTTTACTCTATGCCAAATATAAATGTTATATAATGTATATGTATGCATATAATGACAATACATTATCAAAATTCACAGTACAGATCGTGACTTGTGAACACACCGCATGATACTTGTTCAATACAGGCACTTTAAAACTCTGGTTGAACTGATATTTCATACTAAATGTTTTGGGTTTTGCTTTATATGAAGCATAATGACCAAATTGGAACTGCCACCATCTGAGGTTAATTTTTCAGTTATGAATACTCTTTATTACAAATACAGAATCAAGCACTCTTCCTTTTGGAAATGGTGGCATAAATCACTCCAGCACTTAGTTAATTTCTTCTGAAAATTACTCTAGTACACAGTATTAATTTCTGCTGAAAATTAGTTTGAAGCTTGACAGGGTTTTCTCAAAGTTTATTAATGAAGGCCTCACTATACGTGGCAACAGTTGGTTTCTCTGCTTCTTTTGACAGTTATGAGAATCTAAAATAGGTCAGGCAGAGATGGGTGAGATTGCCCAGGATGTACTCTTTTGATACCCTTTTTAACCATTAAAGATTGCAACCAATAAAACATAGGACTGAAAAAAACAACTTCTTTAAAATAGGTGCAGCTGTTACAGAAATTTTCCTGTTAATATTTGGGATAGTCATTAGATCGGGGATGGGATAACTTGGACAAATCAACAACTTGAGATAAATAGTTTTGATTTCTTTGTTTGTTTATGGAAAAAACACACATTTGCTTAAGAATGTTGGAGAGGTGATTTTGCCTTTTAATCCAAAAAGTGATTAATACTAGGGCAAGCAGACATACAGTTGGAATTTGACCACACAGGACAGAGTTCATGAGACAAATTCAACTCTACTTTAAATATTACATGGTCTAATGAGCCTCAGTATCTAGTTATTTTCTTAAATGTCTGCTTTGCACACACCTCAGATCTGGAATCGGAAAATCCAGCTGTGCTCTTGCTGCTTCTCACAACACAGTGTAATTAGAACGTGCTGATAACTCAGTTGATGCATGAGAGATAAAAATCCATTCTACCTCATGCTGGTGGTAAAAACGTGGTTTCATCAGGAAAGAGCAGCTATGAATTAAAAACACACTGAAGATGACAGTATCATTTGCACCAACACACTCCTCTGACATCATCAACATCAGCATGTGTTGTACACTGCTGCTTTATCCCTTGCATGGCATTGATCTCAGCCTTGAGTGAGGACTCCATGGTGCCAGACACTGCAAAGACTAATAAAAAAATTTCACAGCTGTGGAAACGTTCATGTCAAGAAACCATCTACCCAGTGGCTCCTGCAGTAAAGCAATTCATGAAGGGCTCCCGCTGCTGTGGAATCAAGCCTTCTAATAGAGCTAATTTTTCTCCTCCATCCTGGGATAAACTTGTCACACAGCTTTTTTTTATGAGTAGGGAACATAACATCTAGTCAGGTTTTCCATGTTAAGAATTTCATGTTACATATTGTTAAAGATGACTGAAAGAGGTTATGTACACATCAAAATGAGTGAACTTTTACCTTTCCTATTGCAAGTTATCCGTGACATCCTTGGAAATCATTGACTTCTCAGCTATTGACATTGTTGGGGGAAGGGGAAAAAGGTTCATCTTACAAGAAATGCTGACTCAGAGATTTCTCAGGAAAGTGTACTTTCTTAGCTGAAGAAGAAAGATTCATTCTTTGCTCATCTTGGTGAAATCTAATTGTGATATTTATATTCTGTATTAATTTGATTCGGTAAAGATTTCCAACATAGGCAAAGAAGCCAATCGTAATAATTTGTTCTGAAGCTTTTATTACTATTGTGTTTCGAATGCAGGTATTAAAACAGCGGTGGAGCAGCAGATGCTATCCCTTGCATATTGCTAAAGATGCTACCTATGCAATTCCTAAAGGCATGAGCCCTTCTAATGGGAGGAAGCAGAAAAACACCCATTGACTTCAGTTGGTTATAGATTTCATCTGGTAAATATGGGGCGGTGTTGCTTGCTGGGGAACAAAGTCATTTCCAAGGAACAGTTTACAGTAGCTTTGGCTTTTCTTTTGTACTTTGTACTTTAAAAAATAGAGTTGAACTCCCTATATAAAAGTGACTGCTTTGCATTAAAAACAAGTTTTTTTTTTAAGTTGAACAAGGCTGCTTAAAAAGAGGAGACGGTACCAGTAGCTGTGACTTAGTGTATATTTTTTTCTACTTTTTCAAATACTCATTACAATTCCTACTTATTTTATAGCAATATCACACAATAAACATTTCTTTTCTGATTAAGGGATTGAAGGAGAACTGAATTATAAACAGTATTAATATAAGAGGGAATTTCTATCCTGTGCTCTGTAGGCCTGAGTTTATATGACCTTAAACAATCAGTCTGAAGAAGTGACATCAGCTGCTGTACACATTCCACATTACTGAGGAATTAAATTAAGCAGCTTTAATATCTGTGAAATGGCACAGGCCTGAAAGAGAATCGTTCCAATTTATGGACTTTGTATCTGATTTACTAGTGCATGTCTAGCAATTTCAGAGGCACCAATTGCTTTAAGACCACCTCCAAAGTGTTTTTATCACTTACAGTAAATGTGCTAACATAATGTTTTAATTAAACATTTAAAGTGCATCAAACAAATTTATTGATGCTGCCAGAAAAAAAAAAAAAAAGGGAAATAAGAAGAAATTCTGCTATTTGCAAAATAACCCAATCTACACACCATTTTGTGACCCTGGTAAGATTGCTCTTAAACATTTCAGCTAGCATCCATAAATTAACAAAAAGCTTCCCCTCCTCTCCAGTTCCCTCATTTTCCGTCCCCAACCTCCAAATCATACTTTGTGCATAAAAACATGGTAAGAGCTTTTTGAAAGCTATTCAGCTATAATATCAGATGGTTGTGAACACTGCATTTATTTTTGCTCCTTGAACACAGGCCTGATATTGAAAAGATATAAAAGTCCCAGCAGCACTTTATATTGATGTTGGCATTAAAAATGCTTTTTCCGTTAGTAAGAGAGGAGTTCCCCCTTAAAAAAATAAAAGCCAATACCAGGCCTATCAAAACTTTATCATTCTGTTACCACTTGGGCACTGTATTAAAATATTCACAACTGAAGCTTGTTTTCATTAAAAATCCTTCTCCATTCTGCACAGGGGATCACAGTCCTGACACTGATCCAGAATTCCTATAACCCTTTAAAAAAGAGAAAAGCAAGCATTACATTGAGACCACCTGAAAAAAAAAAACAAACTACCCAAAACCAAAAACAACGCCACATTTGGATTTCACGCTAGTTTGTTCCCTGTTTCATGCTCGCAGAAATGATGCAGGGTGGCAGGGGCAAAGATCGACCCCAGGAGCGCCGCAGTTCCTCTCACCACCTCCTCCAGTTCTGCTCTTCGCTTTCCAAGAAGGTGGACCTCGGGGAATGTGGCACAGCAGTTCAGTGCAGAGAGGCTATTTGCAGAGGGCTAAACTATGATTTATGTTTTATGGCACCAAAACTACAGGCATGTTATTTGTGTACATAATATAGCTTAGGTTTTCCTAGCGAGGGGAAGTGTTTTGTCTTCCTGAGTAAGCATTCATTTTAGAGACAGATAATCATGGCAGGTTTGCTTTCCTACATATCTTTTCTTACATACATCTGTCATTGTCTATGAGAGAACAGCTAAATACAGTGGGTCATAATATGAATGGAAAGCATCTTTCCATACCAAAGAGACTTAAGGATGCTGGTGCCTGGAGATGGGATTCTAAGCAATCCTCGTTAAGGTCAGTACTGCTGCTAACAAGCTGATATACAAATGTAAAGCACATTTCATGTATATTATTATATTATATTATACTGCATATTATCTGCAATTCAATTTGTTCTATTTGTTTAAACCTGATAACTATAAACATTGTGTGGTTGGAGAGGAAAGGAGCAAGGAACCTCATAACTGTTGGGTCTGCCAGGAAACGATAGGCAAGGCAAAATGCCATGGCAGAGCTGAGAACTGGCTGTTCCTGGGGGACTAATCTCACCTCTGTTCAGAAAAAAGAGGGAAAAAAAAAAGAACAAATAAGCTCATCATGAGGCATCAGAACCCTCATTTTTGCACGTCATTCAGTCATGGGTTACAAGAAAGCTGTCGTGTCATGGAGCATGGTGCAGGATAATTATTTCAGTGGTGGTAATTCAGTGATGTGAGAACCACCACTAACCCTTCGTCCTTTGTGATCTTCTGTCATGTACTGACTCACCCCAGCTCTGCTTCACTGCACCTTGGAAGACAAATCTACTGCAGGGTGTTACTGTGGCTCATGGTTACCTTGTGGTCCACATCTATTTTTGTATCTGTTGTCTCCTGCTTTATATTTAGCTCTTTGGGCATTCTAGAATTTAGCATAATGGAGCCCAATCAATGATGTGAGCCACTGAGCAGCGACACAGTGTGACTATGAAGAAATAATAATTGTGGCTTTCAGCATCAAGGTGGAGACATTTTTCTAGAGAAAAGAAATAAAGACCTCAGAAGAGGGGTGCAGCATTTCTCTTCATATCACTTCATCGTGTATGATTTACCATTGTGTTCTAGGGGACTGATTTTCAAAAAGAATGAATTTTGCATTAAATTCTGAGTATGGTTGCTGCAGAAGATAAGATATTTGCCTATTCAGATGATGAGCTGGATGCATAAGTGATCACATCAATGGGTAATATGCACATTCAGTCATGAGAAAAAATTTGCATGCCCTTTAAAGACCTAAAAGTTGAACATCTGGCCTTTTCTATGGCACCTCAATTTTTTATCAATGTCTTCTCTTCTTTGAAAGGTTTATTCTTAAAACTGTCAGATCATCACAGTCTTGATACAACATTCACTACACCCTGTTCACAAATGAGCCAAGCTCAGCTGTGGTGAGAACGACTTTAATTGTTCTATATTACAGATGTTGTGTTTGCCACAAAGTCCTTGAATTGCACATGACTGGACACTCATGAGTGCAGTACTTGGGAAAGTCTGTATCTGTCCTGATGAAAAGTCTCATTAAACCTCTACAGCACATCCTTCTCGTAGGGTTGATAGCCAAAGGGAACGAGATGACAATTCCTTCCTCCTAACCAGCTCTTATATTTTCCAGAAATGCATAGTTAATTGTCAGTATGAACTGTGAAGAAAGAAAACCTAAAATGAGATAAAATTAAGTATCAGGTACCACTCTTTTCATCTTAGTTTTGTCCTGCAGCCTGCTTGCCTAATTGATGTTCCATCCCTGAGTTTTCTGATGGGTTTTTTCGTGAGACCAACAGCTACACCTATCCAGGATACTGTGTATATTTTTCATATCTTACTAATTTGGAAGCAGAGTGATGAAAATTGCTCCTAACCAGAAAGTCTGATGTACTAAGCACTTTTCTTGTATCTATTCACTACTAGCTGGCTGGTGATGCTGAAGAGCATTGATGTGCTATGGGTGTTCCCTCCTCAGAGCAAGCCTAGTCTCCCACATCTCATCTTCATTTTTGTAATTTTGCCCTTGCCCCAACCACTCCAAGCCTCTAAAGAAGCTTGAATTTGGACCTTGCAGCTCTGGCTATGAGTCATAACAATATTTTCACACATCCCAGTATATTAGTTAGAGGACTTGTGAAACAGAGGAAGGACAGAGAATTATTAGTTGAAATAGCTAAATTAAGCGAGAAATGCTGAAAAACTTCCTCTGGTTTTTTTTTTTTTTCCAGCCTCAGACAAGGCAAATTTCTTATGTAGCACTTTTAGTTATCTGCTAACTAGTGAAAGACAGTTTTCTACTACATTCTAGTCATCAGACTTTCAGTCTGGATGGCAGTGTAGGGTCTTGGCTTTCAGATGCCCAGCCTGGCTTCGCAGAACTAACATGCAGGACATTTAACTCCATCTTCATGTTTCAAATTGTGAAAAAGATAATGCTCCTGATTGGAAACCCTGCTTCTATCACTGCCAGCTGCCATCTGAGTCTAAAAAAGGAGGATGACTCTCTCTCAACCTGGGTATTGTTAAAGTGGGTGATAGTGAAGATAATGAAGGGGGTTACGTGTCATTCTTACTTATGCAGACTCTTTGCATGATTGTACTTCTGACCCCAAGATCAAGTTCCAGATAGCAATGTATGCAAAATTTAGTTATCTTTCAGAGAAGCCACCAGAAGTCTAAAACTGAGCTGCTTTTTTCCCATGAGGAAATCCTGTAGCAGCCTTCCTGTCAGGGCAACTGCAGGCTTTGCAGCACCTTTGCTGCAAGCAGGCATCAGAGCAGGTCATGCTGGGTGTCTGGTCAACAGGCAAAGTGAAACTTCTATGAAGACAGAAAAATCAAGAAGGGGAGTCTGGGAAATGAAAGGACAGACCCTCGGCAACTGTCACCTCCGCTGAGCTAACAACAGTTTGCCCAGCTGAGGCTTGGTGTGAAGTGTTTACTCATCTGCCTTAGCCCTGGAAAACGAAAAGGAGGTTAAAAATTAATCTTTGCAGATGGCAACTGCTGGAGTGAGTTGACATGGTGGTGCAAATTCTTTCTAATACCAGGAATGTTACGTAGCAGTGGAGTGACCAGGCATCAGGGTTCATATGTGGTAGCTTGACCCATGCAACTCAAGGCACTATGTGACCTTTGTGGAGTTAAGTGCACCTTTTTGTACTAACTTGTTTAATTTTGGTGATATGAAGGTGTGGGTATGCTGGTTCTTTGCTGAGACATGTGCCCATCCAGCTACAGTGAGCCTTTCACTCCCAGCTGTACTTGGGAGTACAATAATGTGGCATGATGGATATTTTTCCTTTGAATTTGCAAGGCTAGATTTACTAATAGCAGAGTATTGGAGCAATCTGGAAAACTACAGAAACCTTATGGTATATGACCCCTCTTGTCAGTGGTTCTTAGCGCTTGAATTTGGACTATGTCTTGTAAAAGGACTTAGCCAAGTGCTCCTGGAAAAAACTTTAGGCTGAAAGTTGAATTTCAGGCAGATAAAAAAAATGAATCCCTGTTAGAAGAGACTGCAGGGGATGGAATCTAAACCTGCTGAGGCTAAACTAACACCAGAAAGTGCTAGCCTGCCTCTGCACGAGGCCAGTCTCTAAGTAGTTTGGTAGTTACCTTAACAGCTATAAAAGGTGTAAATCTGTAGAGAGGACAGAAGGAATAAAGAGAGAAACTGCCCTACCTGTCTCCTACTCCACAGGGAATAACACAAGCTACATTCACAGTAACTGATCCTAGTAACTGCTCTAAATGGAGAGGAAAAAGCTGTGGCTGAAATCTCTGTGCAAATTGCAGAGAGACAAGCCTGCATCTCCAGCTCTCTCTCTCTCTAACTTTTGCTGCACCATTGGTAAAGAACTTTAAGCCCCTTTGTATAACATAGTAAATAGGGAACTGAACAACTTCATATATAGGAAGACCTCTTCAGCAGCACCACAAGGTTATTACTGTCTTCCCGAACAATACATGCAGTAAGTGTGCGATAGGTGTGTATTGTCTTAAAAAAACATCTCAGGCTTTACACTAAGAAGTGACAAGAGACCACCTTCTTTTTGTTATAAGTAGTTGTAGAAATGTGCTCGCACCCTGAGCAGATGGCTCCTAGGGCAGAGGGAGCAGTTTTTCGCTTTTCACAATCCAAGCTGGTCTTGAGAGCACAGAATAAAGCTGAAACATTTCAGACACTCAGAGCATATCACGTGGGGCCATTAGGGCAGGATTAAATAAACATAATTAGAGAAACTCCTTCTGAAAGATGGTTCCGCTAAAGGATTCAAGTGCACACCTATTCTGTGCCCTGCTTGAAGTCCTAATGCTGCTCCACTGCTAGAAGCAAATGCCTTTTGAAGGCAGCTCAGAGCCACCGAGCAGTCGCTTAGCTTTATAGTTTGCTAGCTGCATGTCATCTTTGAAGGCTGGGAAATTGCAGAGGCAGTACCGTGATTCCCAGCCGAGTGAAGCAGACACTTGACACATTTCATCCCTTGCAATTAAGGCAGAAAAGCAGAAACGGGAAAATTCAAGCAGCATTTTAGAAATAAACCACTCCCTTATCAAGATGAAGTACAAGCATCACCAACAGATATATGCAGGACTGATGCTAAACACAGACAGTAATAAATGCATGTGAACTTTGCATGAGAAAGCCTCACACTTAGAAGACTTCATTTATTGCTCTTAGTCATTTACACACATCCTTCTAAAGCAAGGAAGCTCAAACATAATCAAACTCTGTGTGCAAATTACCAAGTCAAATGCTGTTGTTCTGTTCTGTTCTCTTTTAATATCAGAGCAGCGACTTCCCAGTGCAAAAATACAATCTTGTGATAAAATGACTAACACATGACTAAAGTAATTTTCCATTGTTCAGGCATAGCTCTGGGGATCATTTGTTTTTCATGGTAGATCCCTCAGACAGTGAATTCCTCTGGTGGTTGGGATTATATTAATGACCAGGACTGTTAGTCACCTCAAGGGAGCTGAAATAGGATGCCACTCTGGTTGCCATTATTAATTCCAAGTGCAGGTGTGAAAATTAATTTCATGGGTATTTTTATAATTTCCTTTCAGTTAAGGATTAGAGTTTCCGAATGACCCAGACTCCAGATGGAGACAAATCTGAACTGGGTCTGCCCAGCACCCCTGTTACAGAGAACTAATTCTGTTGAAATAGGAGGAAAAAAGTGGGGTATAAGACTTTTCATCCCTCACTTGGTGAAGACAATGACACTGAAAGATATCGGATGTCATAATGACATACACTTCTTTGCACCAAGACTGTGTAAAGCAATCCAGTAAATTGCAGGTTGTTTTCATTTCTGCAGAAGAATAACACGTTTGCCAATCGTGGGAGAAAAAAGCAGTTAAATATATCAAACCAAATCAAATGTAGCTGATTAGAAAGCTACAGTTTCCATTTGCTGGCAAGGGTACTGTTTTCACATAGATTTTCTGACAGATGCTGCTGTATCTCCATACTCAAGAAGACAGCTCCAGCAGCCAAGCTCCTGCCACAGAAATCAAACCTGGCGTCCTTAACCATAGGTGGAGTTAAGCTATTTCATTTGGGGAATGGCAGGGGAATGGCTGGAAGGGGAGCTTGACTTACCTTGGCTGGAGAGGGCAGGAGTTGGAGTCACCTGGATCCATTACAGAGGTACAGATTGGGAAGGGGGAAACACCCCCCCACTCACCACGCTTCCCTCCCCATTTCTGCCCATGATTAAGCTTCAACTCCTGCCAGTTCGACTCAGGAAAGTGTTGGTTCCAAACCTGTCCTGTATTCACTGACACCTTCTCCTGCCAAAACCTGATGAGTAATTCTCAGAAGATAAGCAGGTTAGGCCAGATTCAGTCAGATAATTAAAGGTTGGAGGTAATGTAAGATCCTTATGTGCTCTTATACATACAGCTCATCCGGGGTTTTGATTTATAACTCGTGCTCATAACCACCTTTCATCCCACAGCTCTCCTCATGTCTGAGGCATCTTTGCCATGTAGGCAATCACTCTGTCCGCCCCGAGATGGACAGACAGACTAACACAGGTCCTGGCCGGGGCTGCGAGGCTCGGAGCTCCATCCTCTGCGCCACGGTCATCAGCCCTCCGTCTATCTCAACGTGTCTTTTCTTACTGCTGCTGTGCAAAGTTTTCGCGGCCTGATCCCTCTCCTCTTGCACCTCCCGGAGCCGCTTCCATCAGCGCCACCCGCGTGCACAGCGGGGGAAAAGCTGCCGCTTGGAAGTGCCTTCCCTTTACACCTCCCTCCCCGCGCCGAGAGTGACCCTGCCCACACAGAGCTGCCAGAGCCGCAGGGCTCGACGCCAGCCCTCCTCTGTTATAATGAACCTTTTTAGGTCATATAAGCCAAGAACCTTGTGTTGCTAAAGACCCCATCAGTTACTTTAAGCAGTTATCGTATTTTACTGTTTACAGGGAATAAGTCCAGAGCATGGCGCTGAGCCCATCGCACGCAGAGCAGTTTATCACCAAAAATTAATGAGTTTGTGCCATCTTGCACTTCAAGACATTAAATCACAGATTTGTTTAAAATTTACTGAAGTTCATAAGTTTTAATAAAGACCATCTCAACCTTCACAGTTACACATCAAAACATTATGTCGGAATCATGCCCTCCTCACCACTTACTGACAGCTGACTTTAAAGCAGAGATAGCATATAAAATTCACCTATTTTTCATGCTGCCACTGCAACCATTCTTGAAACAACTTAATGCAGAGTTGAAGGGAGAAAAACAGCAATAATTTTTTCTGAGCTAAAATAGATACAAATGCAGCATGCATATTGCAGCACATTATCAGGACAGCTGAAATACGTAACACTAAAGTAATTGCTTTATTCTCTTCCCTTAACTAATGCTAGTTTTCTGCTTCTGTAGAGTCTTCAGATCAATTTGTGCAGGAGTTTTTACCAGGTTCACCGTTTATCCACTTCAGCTAATTTCAGAGCAAACACCACATTGTACAGCTGAGCACGATCACCCAAGTTATAAATGATAAATTCCACCATAAAGCTTGATAAAAATCTTTATTGCAATTTCAGTTTTTATTTCTTTTAAATAAATAGGTTTTTGAGCATCAAAAATGTCTTCATTGATTTTTACATTTAGGCAAAAGCCGTTCATGAAAATTAGTAAACTAGGAGATGCATCATGAAACAAGCACAGTGCAAAACTGGTGACACCAACCTTTAGCCATGTCTTAGAGCCACTTGCAGCTTTTCAGTCGCACCTCTGTGCTGTCTTACCTTCAGGTAGAGAAATTACTTCTGGATCATGCAGTTATTTGGAATATTTCTAGCATTTTATGAACATTATAAACAAGCAATGAAAATATTCTGACTGCTAAAAAGCCATCACTTCATTCAGACTTGGTGTAGACAGAACAAACTCACGCACTCAGGTGTAGCACCGATGCTGTATCTTCCACATCGTGGCTGTCAGGCACTTCCAGGGGAATAAAATCGAAGCAGCTGCTAAAACCTCACAATTTCCAGAGCTAAAACACAAGCCCTCTTGGATGCAACATAAAAGCAACCAAGATGTGTGTTCAAGCCTGTATTTTCAAGCTACTTTTTTTCTAATTTAGCAGCAGAAACTTTACAAACAAATGAATAGAGGTCATATATTCAGGGTCTGTGCAGAATGCCCAAATAGGAGACTGTATAGGAAAATAAACCAATTTTTTTTCTTCCCTTTTGCACAGTTTTGAAATGCGGCAAGTCTGGTGGATTCAGTAACACTAATACAAAACCAGAAAGTGAAGAGAGAGAAGAGGCAAGTTTCATTAACAGAGAGAATTCTACATAAAATATACTGGAGCTGATGGAGGAAAGGAAGAGACAGCCAAGATGTTCAGCTGCAAGTGGAGTCCAATTTGATGCTCAGCGTGAGTCTAAAGGGAAGATTTTCTCAGCCTTAAAATAAAAGAGCAGTATTGGATGCGTATGGGGCAGAAAACTGTCGTCACAGAAATGGATTGTAGCGGGCTTGGGAAAAGCGAGAGTGGCAAAAGTAGCTTATTTTGCTGTACTACATTTATAGATGTGCTCATTTGAATGCTCCCAGGAGGACCAGCTTTGTGCGTCCAGACAAAATTATACAGGCATCTTACCATGCCGCACCATGATGATAAAACCTGAGTGTAAAAGAGATCCACCACAGGTTAAGTGGGAATTTTGCCTTTGAATTTTGGGGAACAGACCTGATATCCTGCCAGCAAATCTACTACTTTCTTTCATTTCTTGTAGGATCAGCCCTCTGACATAAACAAATTGCTAACATCAAGGACCTGATCCTGCTTCCACTTAAATCAATACAAGTTTTGTCACTGGTTTCAATGGAATCAAGGATTCAATCCCACTGTTTTTGAAGTCAATAGGGTTGGGGTTTTCTCTGAATAAGCAAGGTTGTGTTAGTACTGCAGAATGGGCCTAAATTATATTGATTATTTAGATGTAAAACCAAGCATAAAAACAGGATTAGGTGAAAAAGAGAAATGTATGAGAAAGTGAGTGCAGAGCAGCATCCATTCATGGCATGCGGCAGGTCAGCAGGAGCTCCACCAGAGCAAGGGCTGCAGTGGCACAGCACCAGTGAGCCAGGTCCTTTGGAAAATATTGGGGGGAAGAAAGAAGAAATTCACTGTGAAGAGCCTTTTTCATCTGCTCCTTCAAAAGCAAAACTTTGAGTCACTCATCCTTTATTAAAAATAAACAAAACATTGACAGAAGAAATTATTGTCACATATACACACAGAGTAATTGATTCTGCTTCTTCGCTGCTGCTTCTTTTTCCTCCTCTCCGACAGAAGGTTGTTCTGTGCTTCTGTAACAACTACTGGCAAATCAGAATTTATTGTACATATGTTTGTGTTCCACTTAATAAAAAATATACTTATATTTTCAGATAAACTTTGTTAGTAATTCATGAGGTAAGTGACTATTTATGCTAATAAGGGAGAAATATATTCTCAAGCATAATGCATTACATAAATTTGAATGCAAAATGTTCAATTATGAAGTAAATACAGGTAATGCAAATAGTAAATTACATCCAATAAAAATATATAAAGAATGTGTCTTCAAAGAGAGAGAGGCTTTTATTTGCATCTGTGAGTTGTTTAAAGAGAAAGGAATTAATAAATACTGAATTACTCTTATGATGATTTAGCTCATAATTCACCAATCCATAATGACTCCCAGTAATCAGACTGTTGTTTCATACCCTCCAATATAAGGCAGGACTGTTTCCTCAGCAATTTTATCCCTACCAGATTATCTCGTCTGATTCTATTAATTCTCTCCCATAAATCTGCTAACAGTGATATGTGATTTACTTACCCTGTTAACTGATCTGAAGACTGTTAAAAGGATTTATCTAGCACTGCACCTAGGAGCAGTTTATGCCTTATCACTCTGCTACTCCGAAGAAGTCTTTCTGAAATCAATTTGGCTGGTTTCATAGTTAAATTCAGCGGACACTGTTTAGTTCTGCACCATAAAATAAGACACTAGATAAACAAAAGGAGCAGTAACTGTACTTAATGTGTTGGTCTTGATATGCATTTAAGTTATAACAAATTGCACCCTGAGTCCATATAACACAAAACCTGCACGTTCGTTTCTGCTAAATCTTGTGTGTTGGATAGACACACACGCACACACACTCCAGCGGTGGAAGTTCCTGCCTCAGCTGCTGGCGTGTTCAGCGCAGGCCGACCCCAGTGGATTTGGAGTTAATGTTTCACGTCCCCCTGCACGATCTGTCAGAAAACTCTCCCACAATAAATATACATTAGTTTGGAGGCTTATGAACCAGGTCAGCAGCACACTGGGAGCAAGCAGAGCTCCACGGTATGTCGTCGAACAGAGATGCTTGAAAACAAACCAGAGCAAGAGGCTGTGAGAGGGACCGTGGAGTTTTCCCTCTGCCTGGCTCAGGGCAGGATTGTTACAAACAGTGCTGGGAAAAGGGAGCAGTCTGAGGGAATTGGCCTGTGATAATTGTGAAAAAACTGAAGACTGAATAGCTCTAATTGAAATGAAAGTGTGTGATTGTTATGGAAGAAACACTGTTAATAGAGGACTGTAAATGTTTAGACACCCATTGTGAATAGCCAAATAATAAGGAAAAATACTACTAAAATGAGAATTATATAGTGTAGGGAGGAGACTGTTGCTTCTGAAGGTTATCCAAAAATTGCTAATAATCTTTTTTTCTCTGCTGCGCTGAACAGTAGAGACATTTTGGTACAGCAGTTCTGTGTAACAATCACACAGGAACAATACTGTAAAACTAATAATTTTACTCGCTGTTCTGGTAGGTCAGAGCTTCAATTAATTTGCAGCACTTGCTTACATTGGTATCAATTAAAAGATGGCCCCCATTAGCTCACACAATTTCATACTCTTTGTCTAGAGTTCAGAGTTTACCCAGGAAATTTACTCATTTGCAAATATAGCACTTTGAATCCTCACATCCAAACAAACTATTTTATGGGGCTGGAGTCACATTTCCACAGCCATCCACCACACGGGCAAGGGAAATACTAGAGCTGTACATTCTGAAATGCAGTAACCTTTTCCTTTAAAAATATCAGCACACATTTTATGTCTCTCATAGGTGAGCATGTTAAGTGATATACAGGGCCACATTCATCTTGCTCTGCTAAAAAACAAACACAGGGAATTGGACTGTCCTGGAGGGATTTATGCCGTGAGCCTGGAAGTTTTGTTGATTCCAACAAAGTGAAGAAGTAGGGAAGCCAGCGTGAGCAGTTAACTTGTATTAACTTTGTCATGAATCGCAATCTGCAAGATAAAGCTAGCAGATGTCCACGGCTGTGTGTGCGGGTGTGTTTTGGGACTGTGCAGAACTGTTATTTTAATTTTGTTAGAGATGTTGGTAGCATTTTTTATCTTTACACAATTGTCACTATGATCATTTCTAGATGTAGTTATCTTCCTAAATTTGCAGTATTCCCTACCCGTTTTAGCTGCCAGGAACAGTACATGCTGTATGACTTTCAGATGTTAGTACTGGCACTCACACTGATAATGGCATAGTCAGAAGATGTTATCCATTCGTAAATCCACTCGCCAAGTGCTATTTCCGAAGCAGAGATTCTTTGGCTATTGCAAATTATGACTTTCACAGTCGGTGAAAAATCACCCAGAGTCTTGCCCGCACCTACAGAGTGATACCCTGAGCAGGGTTATAAATAGCGAACTCCGAGGGGGAAGGGACCGAGCATGGGGAAAAGGAAGGATTTGAAGTACAATGTTCAAGAAGCAGGTTTAATATATGACCAAGTGTCAGAAGTCAGGTTTTTGAGAATTACTTTTCAGATAAACAACTTTATAGCACCTCACTTAATCTTACTTACTAGAGACATCTCATTTATCACGGAATTACAAGTAACTTTAATTCTATCGATATTCCCATAAAGCCCGGTCGGAAAATCGAGACTGGCAGCCCCGGAGGCTGCGGGTCTCGCCGGCCCCGCG
>VXBX01006772.1:27477-45524 GCA_013400415.1 Scytalopus superciliaris | reverse complement strand
CCCCAGGGACGGCTGTCCCAGGAGGAGGGAGCAGACGCTGGGCCTGCAGGGCTAGAAAAGGACAAGGGTGTTNTGGTGCCCCCCAAAAACGGGCAGGGGGGTGGTGGGCGATGCCCCCTCATCCGGTTGTGTCTCAGCAGCCTCTTGCTGCATCCACTCCCAAAAACAGGACAAAACCCCCAGCTGTTCCTGGGGGGATCCCCCCCTGCACTGGAGGATGCGCCCCCAAATCCAGAGGGAAACGGGCAAAAAGCTGCAGGAGCCCCAGAAGCAAAAAAACCCCAACCCACAGGGATTTGTGAAAGAGAAAGACCCGCTTTGGGCTGCAGCCCAGGAAGCAAAAATCCCAAATCCCAGGGATTTCTGGAGAAGCACATCCCGCCTTGGCCACAGCCCAGCTCTCGTCACCTCCACGGAAGCCCCCGGGGTTGGCACCCGCTCTGTGCCGGGCACACAGAGGTGGGGCCACCCCATAAATCCTGGGGCACCCCAACCCCCCCAGGGGTGCTTTTCCTGCCCCTCTCCTGCCGGGAATCGGGAAGCAGGGCAGGGCAGGGCAGTACTCACCGCAGAGGCGAGAGCTCCTTTCCTCTGGGACCGAGCCCCGCTGTGCCCTGGGTATAAATACCAGCGAGCCCGTGGAACCTCAGAGGCGGATCCTCTCTAAACAAAGACCCTAAATAGGCTCAGTGATGGTGTGTTGGCCATATGGCCATATAAGGTGTTTTATTTCATTAAATTGACCTCGGGCTGGTGGTAGGACCCAGCACTTTAATTATTGTAGGAAAAATGTATGTGGGGATGCTTGGGAGGCAACGGCCCCGCCGGGACTCTGTTCCTTTTATGCTCCGCTCCGATAAACAAGTGAGACACAAGTCCTTATAAGTGATGGGCTCGGAAAAAGGAGTAACTCCAGTTCCTGGGGAGAGTGTGGAGAAACCCCACCCGGGGGGAGGTGGGTGTGGGGGCTCCGCCGTGGGGGACACCCCGGAGCCAGGCTGGGAATTTGGCACCGCTGGGACGCTGGGAAGGCACTGGGTTGGTGCATCGCCTCCTCCCGGCCTCGGCTCCCCCGCATCCCTGGAATTCGGCACTTGGGAGATGCCTCTCCCTGTGGTTTTGTCTCTCGGCCCCCATTTGTGGTGCCCCCAAGCCCCTCGGCCCCAAATGCCAGGCCAGCAGTTGTGGGTGCAAAGCCCAGCCTGGCTGTGGGTGCTCCGGCTGTCCCGGAGGGGTCTGGGAGGGGGAACGAGCCCGGAGCCCCCCGAGGGGCCCTGTGGGTGCTGTGCCCTGTCTCTGTGGGTGCTGTGCCCCCTGGTCCTGTGGGTGCTGTGCCCCCTGGTCCTGTGGGTGCTGCCCCCTGTCTCTGTGGGTGCTGTGCCCCGGCCCTGGGGGTGCTGCCCCCTGGCCCCCCTGCCCCCAGCCCTGCAGAGGAGCCCTGGCAGCAGAGCTGTGGCCCTGGCAGAGGCCAACCAGCAGCTCCCAAAGTCCTGCTGCCTTTTTAAGGGCAACGGGCCCGCACCGGGGACTCTCCAGAGCACCCGGGGGAGGCAGGAGAGGTGCCCAGGAACCACCTCCCAGAGCTGCGGGGGCTCGGGGGGCACGGGGGGTCCCACCACCACCGAGGGATCGCAAGGTCCTGTGTCCCCCGTGGTCCTGCAAAGATTGGACTCTGGGCTGTCACCCCGCGGTGACACGGTGTCCCCCCCAGCATTCCCAGCCTGTTCACACCTCCAACATCCCCCAGGGATGGCTGTCCCAGGATGAGGGAGCAGAATCTGGGCTGTCACCCCATGGGGCAGTACAGGGACACGGTTTCCCCCCAGCATTCCCAGCCTGTTCACACCTCCAACATCCCCTATGGATGACTCAGCCTTGGAAAGAGGGAGCAGACTCTGGGCTGTCACCCCACAGTGTCCCCTCAGCATTCCCACGCTGTTCACACTTCCAGTCTTCCCCATGAACGGCTCTGCCCTGGAAAGAGGGAGCAGACTCTGGGCTGTCGCCCCGTGGTGACATTGTTTCCCCAGCATTCCCAGCCTGTTCACACCTCCAACATCCCCCAGGGACGGCTGTCCCAGGAGGAGGGAGCAGACGCTGGGCCTGCAGGGCTAGAAAAGGACAAGGGTGTTCCCCCAGCATTCCCAGCCTGTTCAGCCCCATGGATGGCTCTGTGCCAGTTACCGCCTTTCCCTGGGAAACCTCAGGCTGGATCTGTGCCCTGGCAGTGTCCCCCTGCACCCCCAGCCCCGGGGTCCTGCTGCTACCTCACATCCCACCCCGGATCCCTCGGGACTGTGCCAGACCTGAGGTCACCGAGGGCAGAGGCGGCCGTATAGAGGACTTGTTGAAACCAACCCTCACCTTACAAAAACTGCACCCCAGGCTCAGCAGGGGGGTGGGAAAAGGGGGCTGGATGGAGGCAGCGGCACGGGAGAACCACGTGGAGGCGGCACGGCCGGGGAGCTGGATCCCATCCCAAAGCCAGGGGCACGTGCCCAAACCCTCAGAGACACCCCCGAACCGCTGCAAACACGGCGCACCAAGCCCTGAGCCCGCTGGGCAGCCCCGGCCCCACCGCTGCCCCATCCCGGGGCTCTGGGGGCTCGCAGCTCCGCTCCGGGCTCCGCATCCCTGCGGGATCATCCCCCGGCAGGGCCCGGCGGCAGCGCAGCCTAAAAAGGCAAGGTTTGGCCCCCGCAGCCAATGGAGCCGCCGGCGGGCCCGGGATGCTCGCAGGAACGCCAGGCATCCCACGGGATGAGCGTGGGACGCGCGGGGGGCAAGCCCGGCTCCGCCGCTGGGTTTCCAACCTGCCGGCGCTCCGCTCGGTGCAGCCCTCGGCACCTCCCTCAGCCCTGGAACCTCCCGGGATGCCGCCGGGGATGGACGGGGCAGGGCAGAGAGGGATCATCAGAGGGATGGGGATGTGTTCCCATTCCCGAGGTGGGGATAAGCATCACTCCCTGTCTGCAGGAACCTCCCCAAACGCTCTTACAGACACTAACCCCTTCCTGCGGAGCATTTGGAGTCAGCTCTTCCCAAATCCCACCCCGCTTCGGGTGATTTTAAGGTGGAAGTCACACCTGGAACAGCTGGAGAGCCAGGGTGGGTTGGTGGGGCCAGGATCTCAACATTCATCCCGACACACAGATGGCTCAGGGACTTGACGTGAAAAAATGTGATGGAAAAGTCGGGAGTTGAGGGAGCAGGGCTGGGAGTGAGGCAGCAGCAGGGCCCTGACCCGGGAACCCTTCCTGCTGTAGGGAATGTGGAAAATCCCCTGGGAAGGTTTATCAGGCGCTGGGATGACACAAAAGGGGTGATGTTCCACCAGCTCCTCTCCTGGTGGGTGCTTCAGGCAGCTCAGACCTGCAGGGATGTGGAGCTGGGATAAACTCCCTGTGATATTCCCCAGCAAACTGAAGGAATTGCTGCTCTGCAAGGCGGGATTTCCCACCTCGTGTCCCTGCAGCGTTGTGGGGGAGCTGCTTCACCCTACGGGATGAACAATCCCACACCCAAACTGAACCCCCTTCCCGGCGTGGTTTAAATCAAGGAGGACTGACAGGAGTTCCACCAGATGCCCCGCAGGCCCCTCACTTCACTCCCACCCCAGCCTGTTCCCAAAGCTGGCTTTGGAAAAGCTGGGAGCAGCCCTTTGTCACGCAGGAGCTGCTGCAAACACACAGCGACCCCACAGCAAATGGATTCCCCTCCTGCCACACCCCCCATCCCGCCGGGGGAGCTCAAGGAAAACCAGCGGCACGAGAGACCCAGCCCGGATAATCCGATCCGTGTGTGCCAGCCGGGATACGGTGGGATGTGGGATGCACAGGGACACAGGGATGTGGGATCCACAGGGACACTGGGATGTGGGATGCACAGGGACACAGGGGATGTGGGATGCACAGGGACACAGGGATGTGGGATGCACAGGGACACAGGGGATGTGGGATGCACAGGGACACAGGGGTGTGGGATGTGCAGGGACACAGAGATATTTTTGCAGCCCAGGCATGTGCTGGCCACCCCACTGCAGGATGTGGGGTGTGGGATGTGGGTCACGCTCAGCCACCAGCCCAGCTGCCTTCCACCTTGGAATTCTGCTGCTCCCCACCCACGGTGAGCCTGGAGCACAGGGAAGGGGAATCTCTGCTTGGCATCCCACTAAAGCCCCCCGGAGTGGGAGGAGGGGACAGCAACAGCATGGAGAGCAGGGCTTTGGCAAGCACAGCCTTCCTGCTGCTCTGGGAAGCTCCAAGCCAGTCCAGGAGTGGATCCTGGAGGATGGAGGCACCAGGGCTGCTGGAATGCTGTCTGGGAGTGATGGTGGCAGCAGGGAGAGCTTCTGCTCCTCCAGGGTGACACCAGTGACCCACAGGCTGGGAGGATCCCAGGGCCAGGACAGGGAATGGAGTCACCGGACACCCCCAAACGCTGCTGGGCTGAGGGGGATCCTGCTCTGCAGTGCCACATCCAGGCACCTCCATCCCAAACAAGCTGAGCCCCTTCTTCTCCACGGCAAAGATCCAAGTACCAGGAAGCAGGAGCGGCTCAGCTCAGCTGGGCTGAGCTCATGAGGGGAGAGAGGGGCCAGGAAGGTTTGATCTTAAACTATAGGAGAGATTTATCTCCTCCTGGAAGCTGCTCCAAGACCACAGCGACCCAGAGAGAGGGACAAAACAGGGCATGGGTTAATCTGGGCAAGTCCCAAGAGCACTTGGAGAGGTTGCCACACCTCACGGTCACAGCAGATCACGGGGAACTCCCCAGGAGGAGCTGGAGCCACAGAACAGAGGGTTAAACAACTGCTTTAGTGTTGGCTCCCGGCTCTGAATTCCCAGCTGGCTTTTCCCCACACCTTGGACCTCAGCAGGCTCCAGGCACTGAGGCTCCATGTGCTCCCAAAGAGGCCAGGGATCCCATTCCGTGGATCCCACCGTCACCGGGGGAGGGAGGGCAGGGGTCACTGCACGGCAGGAATTGTCTGCTACAGGAAGGAGAAAACCAATCCCTAAGGCCAGAAGGAAGGTTGGGAAGTTCCCGTGAGTGGATAAGGCAGGAGGTTTATCGGAGATCCATCAGGACAACGTCTCTCTCCACCACTGACACGTGGCTGCAGGTCTGGGAGAGAGAAAAAGAGGGGACAGGGGGTTGTTCAGGTGTTTGCCACAGCTCAGGTGAGTCTCCTCTACCTCCCGACACAACCTGCAGCCAGACCCCTTTCCAGAACAGCCCTTGAAGCAGCTCCTTGGACCACCCCAGCCCCCACACAGGGACCACAGGACACAGATCTCTCTCCCAAACACAACCCTGTTCCTGCAGGGAGGAGCTCCCCATCACTTCCAACACCTTGGGAAGCTCCTGCACCTCCGCTCTGGGATTGGAGAGCAGCCCCTGCCAGGCTGAGCCTCCTCTCCCGCCCCAGCCCAGCACCCGGACATGGACGGAATTCCAGTGACCATCCCAGAGCTCCCCCTGCCTTGGGGGGCACTCACCGTGAAGAGAGGGGGGTCTTTGGGGTGTGGGTGGAAGCCTTTCTGCCGGCAGGATGAGATCTCCTCCAGGCCGTGCTCCGTCAGCCGGAAAAACCCCGTCCTGGAGCAGAGGAACAGAGAGAGCTCGGGGTGGCTCCAGCTCTGCAGGGACAGCCACGTCCCCTGGGCCTCGGGGAGCACGGGGGGGGCAGCTCCTCTGGGGCAGGGCACACACTGAGGCTGAGGGACACCCCTGTCGGGGACACCCCTTCTCCCAGGACACCTCCCTGTCTGGGACACCCCTCTTCTTGGGATACCCCCATCTGGAACACCCCTCCTCCCACAACACCCCTATTCCCAGGACATCCCTCCTTCTGGGACATCTCCCCTCCCAGGACAACTCCCATCTGGGACACCTCCCTGTCTGGGACACTCCTCCTTTCCAGGACACTCCCCTTCCTGGGACACCCACACTCCTGGTGTTTATCCATCCACATTCCTGGTATCCATCCATCCACACTTCTGGTGTCCACCCACACTCACTCCTGGAGCCCACACTCACTCCTGGTGCCCATCCACACTCATTCCCAGTGTCCATCCACCCACACTCACTCCTGGTATTTGGGAGAGCACACGATGGCGATGGACTCGGGCAGCATCATCTGGTAGGAGCAGTGGGTGTGCAGGTCCACGCTGGACAGGAAGGCTGTCTGTGTGGGATGGGTCTGCAAGAGGCAACACAGGGACAGGAGTCACAGGGACAGGCTTGGAAAACCCCTCCCAAGGGATCGGGCCTGCCAAGGGAAGGCTGTGACAGAGGGGGCACAGCTCCTGGGATGGCACAGGGGGCACACTCAGAGGGGGCTTTGGAGAATCCCAGAATGGTTTGGGATGGAGGGACCTCAAAGCCCATCCAGTGCCACCCCCTGCCATGGGCAGGGACACCTCCCATTAGCCCAGGTTGTTCCAAGCCCTGTCCAACCTGGCCTTGGACACTCCAGGGATGGGGCAGCCACAGCTTCCCTGGGAATTCCACCCCAGCCCCTCCCCACCCTCCCAGGGAAGAATTCCTTCCCAATATTCCACCTATCCCTGCCCTCTGGCACTGGGAAGCCATTCCCCCTCTGTCCTATCACATCACTTCATGCTCTGGTCAAAATTTCCTCTTCAGCTCTCTTGGAGTCCCCTTCTTTTACGGATTCTCCTGAAACACCTGCTCCTCTTTTCCATTCAGAGCAGGTACCAAAGCAGCTCTACATTCCTGCCACATCCCATAAAATATCACACTTCAGGGCACTTCACACGTTTCTCAGGTGCAGCAGCACCAGCAATCCAGGACATCCCATTCCATGGGAATGGGGCTGTAGGATCCCTGGCAGCCCCTCACCTCACCCAGCCCCTGCTGCCAGCTGGATTTCACACCTTAACTCCTGCTGGAAGCTCCTGCTCCTTTTGCTGGTGAGGTTTTGGTTGCCAAGACCAGCAGAAGGGTCACAGGAATTCCAGAGGGTCCCCGGGTTGTCCCAGGGCAGCCAGTGCTGAGCTCCCCTGGATCAGGCACAGGCAGCACATTCCCTTCTCCAAGGCCTTGAGGCAGCAGCTGCTTTCCAGAGATTACTCAGCAGCTCCAAACGTTTTCCTTGGCACAGATCCGGCTGCCAAGGGCTCCGTGGGGATGGCAGGGCAGCCAAGGAGGAGGTTGGAACTGGCACATCCCGTGGCACAGCTGCCTGAGCAGCAGCACAGCTCCAGGGACATGGTGGGGGAGATGTGTCCCTGCAGCTGGAGAGCTTGGGATGCCCCCCTGGAGCCTCTGGAGTCGGCTCTGAGCTGGGGGAAACCCGAGCTGTGTGTCCAGGATTCCACTTGCACAGAATTCCAGACTGGTTTGGGTTGGGACGGACCTCAAAGCCCACCCAGTGCTACCCCCTGCCATGGGCAGGGACACCTCCCACTGTCCCAGGTGGCTCCAACCTGGCCTTGGACACTCCCAGGGATGGGGCAGCCACAGCTACTCTGGGCATCCCATCCCAGCCCCTCCCCACCCTCACAGCCAGCAATTCCTTCCCAGTATCCCATCCATCCCTGCTCTCTGGCAGTGGGAGGCCATTCCCTGTGTCCTGTCCCTCCAGGCCTTGTCCCCAGTCCCTCTCCAGCTCTTGAAGCCCCTTTAGGCCCTGGAAGGGGCTCTCAGCTCTCCCTGGGCAATCTGTGCCAGCCCCTCCTCAACCTCCCAGGGAATTTCTTCCCAATATCCCAGCTAACCCTGCCCTCCCTCCCCTTCGAAGGGCCTGATGCTTTAGGAAGGGACTCAAACATAAAAGAGGCCTGGGTTTCTCCAGGAGAGGAGTGAGTGAGACTGGACCAGGGGGAGAAAGCCAACCAGAGGGAGAAACTCAACCACGGGGAGAAATCCAGGTGGGGGGAGAAATCCAACCGGGGGGAGAAACCCAACCGGGGGAAGAAACCCAACCAGAGAGAGAAATGCAACCAGGGGGAGAAATCCAATCAGGAGAAACTCAACCAAGGGAAGAAATCCAACCAAGAAGAGAAATCCAACCAGAGGGAGAAACTCAACCAGGGGGAGAAACTCCATCAGAGGGAGAGATCCAACTAGAGGGAAAAATTCACCCAGAAGGAGAAACTCAACTAGAGGGAAAAATCCAACCAGGGGGAGGAACCCAGTCAGAGGGTGAAATCCAATCAGGAGAAACCCAGCCAGAGGGGAAAATCCACCCAGAGGGAGAAATCCAACCAGAAGGAAAAATCCAACCAGGGGGAGAAACTCAGCCAGAGGGAGAAACTCCACCAGAGAGAGAAGCCCACGCAGAGGCTGCTGCCCATTCCACGCCATCTCCCCCAGTACCTTCTCCTGCCCCAGCCCCTCCTTTCCTGGGGCTGAAGGCAGGGAAGAGGCACTCACGTGGATCCAGCCCAGTGTGACGAGCCCCTGCTGGTCCTGGATGAGGAACAGCTCCTCCTCGCTCTCCGTGGTGCAGCAGTCGGGGCCGCCGCGCTGCTTGGGCACGAGCACGTGGGTTATGGTGAACTCATTCCTCATCTGCAAGGCACAGGCAGCACGGCATGGGACCCTCACGCCCCCCTCCAGCAGCAAACTGCTGCTGCCCACGGGAGCACAGGGAATTTCCTAAGCTCTGGGAACTTTCTGGGAAGACGCACATGGGTTTGTCCACCATCCACCTCCAGGACAACCCGAAGGAGTGGTGGGGTTTTCTTTTCCACAAGACTTTCAAGAGAAGTCCTGGACACCCACGGGAGCCACTCCACTGCTGAGATGATGCCTCATCCCTAAATAATCCCCAGTGTCTGGAAGCAGCTGGATTGCAGGAAGTTGCTCCATCAAACAACTCCATTTCTAAGCAAACACCTCTGAGTGACTCAGGGCTGGAGCTGCTAATGAAACCTGGGCATGCAAAACCCTGGGGGCAGAGTGGGGTCCTGCCAGCCCTGTGGGGCTCAGGAGCACCAGCTGGGACACCCTAGTCCTGATGGCACCCACAGGACAAGGGATGTCCCCAGGAATGTCCCCAGAGCTTGAGGCAGGTGCCGAGCCATGGGCAGCAGAGAGGAGTGGGGGCTCAGTGGTTGGCACTGAGTGCCAGGGTGAGGAAATCCTGACCTAAAATCCAGGAAAGGGAGAGGCAGCTCATCCCTAACGCTCCCAGGGAAGCCTGAGCTGCCCCAGAGAAGCCCAGGACACAAATCAGGGTCCTGCAGCCATTCCCAAAGCCGTGGCATGGTGCCCAAAGGGTGTCCCTCGGGATTGTGCCCTTACCAGCTTCCCACAGAGGATCCCACAGGTCTCCACACCCCGCACTGTGTTGGCATCAGCCAGCTGCAGGAATTTGTGGCACAGCTCCCTGGGGACAATGACCTGGCGAAGGGCATCCACTCCTGCACCTGTGGGCAAGGGAGCACAGTGACATGGGGGCTGCAGGAATGGCCCCTCAGGGCAGCACCTGGAGCGGGGAGGCTGGAAAAATCCCCCCAGGGAGATGAACTGCTCTGGCTCTGCCCTTGGGACACTGACAAGGGACAGGCACCACCTCCTTCAGAACAGGGAAAGACAAGGAGAGGGGAAGAATCCTGGAACAGGGAGCCAAAAATGAGTATTCTGTGAGTGCAAATGAAACCACTCACAAAATGTTGTATAAAGCAGGATGTGCCCCTTGGCAAGAACCAGGCACTGGACATGCCTGGATGAGTGTTTGGGAGCTGTGCTTGGCAGGATTTGGTCAGGAGGAGGATTCAGTCAGCCCAGCCAGGAACTAAACCCAAATCTCCAACAAGTGTTTGGATCAAGGAAAGGCAAAGAGGCTGCAGACTCTGGAACAGCAGAAAGGCTGGGCTGGAAAAGCAGGGAGAGCCCATTCCCAAGAGGAGACAGTTCTCCCAGCCCTGTAAGTGGTCACTGGGCAATGGGAAGGACACCCAGTGACCTGGAAAAACAAACCCCCAGCAGGGATGGAGCCACCAGCAGATAATTCCAAGGGCCTCCCAGACCAACTGGCAGGGGATCAGGATGCTCCAGGAGGTACTAACTGGGTTCTGTGCTCCCCAAAGCACTGGGCTTCAGGGATCTGTCCACAGCAGGAGCTCTGGGAGGGGCAGTCCCCGCTGCTGGGCTTGCTGGGGGAACTGGAGTCACTGGAACCCTCGGGATGAGATCAGTCGGGGGCTTTTCCACGCCGGGGATGAGGGGTCCATCCAGAGACTCGGGGTGTGGCTCTGGCTTCCCAAACTCCTGCACTATCCTCAGGCGCTCCTTCTCCAGCTCCTGCCGCCGGATCATCTCCTCGAAGGCATGGAACTGCTCCTGCTCCGCCTGCTGCTGCTTCATCAGGGCCACCCGAGACTTCTCCTCCTCCAGCTGCTGCTGCAAAGCCACACGGGGTGCAAATTACCCTTCCTCCTCCTTCCCCACGGAGAAATATCCCAAGGGATGGGAGCAGAGCTGGGAATGTGAACCCCCCCACGCCGCAGACCCCCAGCAATCCCAGGCTGCTCTGAAAGGTCACCTGCCAACAGCATTCCCTGCAGGAAGCTCCAGGGATGCACACATCCATCAGGAAGGCACTGAAACATCTGCCTTACCCTCCCTCTTCCAAAGAAACACAATTCCAGGTTGGTTTCCCCCTCTATCCTGTCTCTAAAGTCACGCTTGTCCACAGCAAAACCGACCCCACGGAACCCCAGATCCTTCCAGGGATCCAAGCTGAGTTTATGGATCATAAAACTTGGATCTTGTGCTGGGACTAGGAGAATGAACCAACCAAACAGCCCCAGCTCAGGATGCACAAGGCAAAGAGCCACAGGGACATCTCAGATCCACCTCCAGCAGGTGACAAGCCTGGACCCTGCAAGGATCCCCAGAGTGGACATTCCTGAGGAGGAATCCAGGGAGCCCTGGAGCTGTTCCAAACCCTTGGGGGCTGAGGGGCTCAGGGAGCACAGGCTGCAGTCTGCTCTGCTCTCACTCACCTCCTGCTCCTGGTACTTAGCATAGTCCTGGGCGTACCTCTTTAGCAGCTCCTCCTTGAGCTCTTCGGCTCTGGGAAAGGCTACTTCCTTCAGTTTCTGGGGAAGGAAACAGGCATCAGCCTGGCAAGGAAAACCACACCTGGGCAGCTGCAGGAATGCCCCAAACCACCACCAAAACCACCGGGCAGTGCTGGCCTTTGCTGCTCTGCTCATCACTGAGCTTCTTGTGGCTGGGAGGAATCTCCAAGGATTCCTTGGCAAACCATGTTGAGCATCCAGCTCCCCACACATGGAATAGTTTTTAAAAAGCAGGGAGTTTGGCAGGGAAAAAGGACAGCCCAGTGGTCCACAGAAAGCAAACTGGGCACCACCAGTGCAAGGACAACGGGGTAAGAACAACCCAAATCATAACCCAAAGAATCGTGGAATCGTTTAGGTTGGAAAAGTCCTCCAAAGCCATCAAGTTCCAACCATTAACTTAACAATGCCATGTTCCCAAGGGCCACATCCAAATATTCTGAGACATTTCCAGGGACGGTGATTCAAGCACTGCTGTGGGCAGGCTGTGCCAGGACTGGATGACAATTCTGGGGAAGGAATTTCCTCAGTATCCAACCTAAACATCCCCTGGCACAGCTTGAAGTCGACCCCTCTTCTCCTGTCCCTGTTCCCTGGGAGCAGAGTCTGATCCCCCTGGCTCCCCACTCCTGTCAGGGAGGGGGAGAGAGGAAAAAGGTCCCCCCTGAGCCTCCTTTTCTCCAGGCTGAGCCCCCCCAGCTCCCTCAGCCCCTCCTGCTGCTCCAGCCCCTTCCCAGCTCCATTCCTTTCCCAGGACACGCTCCAGCCCCTCCACATCTCTCTTGTCTTGAGGAGCCCAAAACTGAACTCTCAGGGGTCAGGACTGCCTGGCCATGCCAAGGCCTCCCAGAGTTTGTGTGGCTGACCCATCCCAGAGCCAGGAGCACCCAGGACACCTCCCTGCAGGACTCACTTTGACCGTGTCCCTCTTTTCGGGGATGACGGCGGTTTTGTAATCGCGGTGCTGCGGCAGCTTCTCGATGAAGAGCCTGGAAAACAGGGAGGGAAACCACAGTTTGGAATCAGGGCAGGAAGGGACAGACACAAGGCAGCCAGTGGCATTGTGGGGGCACAGATGTGCCTTTCTGCAGGAGACCCTCCATCAGCCTCGGGAGCTGCTCATGGCACACGGATCTCATTCAATCCTGAAGCAGCGCCTCACACAGGTTCTAATTCCACCTGGACTTTGGAGGTGATCCTCAGGGACAAACACATTTGTTTTGCACAGAACCATTAATAAGCTGCTCTAAACCACCAAGGGCACAGCAGTGACTCCAGAGGTGCTTGGGCACCTGCCAACACCTCGGAGCATCCCGGTATCTCACCAGGCTCAAGGACTCGGCTGACTCAGTGCTCCCCCTCTGTGCATCAGAGGGGGAACTAACTCCCACCCTGAGCAGGGAAAACTTGCAGGTGAGCTAAAAGCAGGTTCCCAACATCCCCAGCTGCTGCTCCAGCAGCCTTTGGGCTTTGCAGCCTCAGCACTCCAGGATTTCCAGGAGGGCAATTCCAGTGCTGGCTTTGGGGAGGGAAATCATGGCTGAGCTCAACATCATCCCACTGCCAGCCTGGGAACAGGTTAAACTCCACAAATGGGGCAGCTGATCCTCCCTCCACAGAATCCCAGAATGGTTTGGGTGGGAAGGGACCTCAAAGCCCAACCAGTGCCACCCCCTGCCATGGGCAGGGACACCTCCCACTGTCCCAGGTCACTCCAGCCTGGCCTTGGACACTCCCAGGGATGGGGCAGCCACAGCTTCTCTGGGAATTCCATCCCAGCCCCTCCCCATCCCCACAGGGAGGAATTCCTTCCCAATATCCAACTTAAATCTCTCCTGTTCCCCCTTGTCCTATCACTCTGCCCATGTGAAAAGCCCCCCTCTCTCTTCTTTTATAATCCTTATTTAAATACTGCAAGTGCTTAACTTAGTCCTTGCTTAAGTACTCAGTTAAGCCCCAGTGAGGTCCTTGCACGGGGCTCTGCAGGGCACGGTGCTGAAGGTGCAGGGAGCTGTGCAGGCACTGAGACAAGTGACACAGACATGGGGCACTTCACTCTGGCTCAGCTCTCTGAGGCTCCCCCGGCTTGGGACACTCTGAGTGACCCTGTGACCAAGTGCCCAGTGGTGACAGGGGGCTCAGGGTGGGCTCAGGGTGGGATTAGCTGGGCCCTTGTCTCCTGCAAGTGGGGCTCTGCTGGCTCTGGGCACCCAAAAGGTTTGGGATTAACCCCAAATCCCCACCCTCCTCCCTGGCTCTTTGCCACACAGCTCAGCATCCAAAGGACCCTCCAGCTCTGGAGAGCAGCCTGGTGCTCAGGCACAAGGAATAAGGGAATGGGAGGGCTAGACAGTGCCCCAGGGAGCAGCACAAACCAAGCCAGCAAAGCCAAGAGGGAAAAACTCTGCGGGGACACCGTGAGGCTCTTCCCTCCAAGAAACCTCTGTGTGCAGTAAACAAACCCACTGCTCCAAACCCTCCGTCCTCTGGGACAAGGAAGGACTTCTGTGCCACCCTGAACGTTCCTGTTTGCCATGGAGAGGGTGAGGGTGCAGGATCAGCATCCAGGGAGATTCCAGGTTCCATCCCAAAGCCCCAGCCAGGTCCCTGCTCCCAGCTGGTGGTGTGAAGTAGGTCACTGTGTCGAGGAGACACAACAAGGCCCTGAGCGTTGCCAACAGCTCATGGATTAAAATGGAAGGGATTAATTAAGGGGGATTAAGAGCAGATGCTGGCCTGGGGTGGATGGAAAAACCAGCAGAGACAGCTGGCTTTCCACAAGTCAGGAAGTGGGGGAAAAGCAGGCAGGGGGATGAGAGGAGGGCTCAGGCAGCCAGAGGAAAACTGTGGGGCAGGAGCAGCAGCTGGGCCGGGGCAGAGGCAGCCCAAGCCCAGGCTATTTTTAGGCCCAGCTCTGGAGCCCAGGCCAAGGCAGCAGCTCCCAAATCCCTGTGACACCCCTGGGGCTGCTCCGAGCAGCACCAAAGGAGGCCCAACAACCCAACACGAAAGTTGGGTCTTGTTTCTTTTTTCTTTCTTCTTTGGCTCCACCAAAACCACCCCGAGTGTTCCTGGGGGTGATTCGAGGGGGACATCCACCAGATGGATGCAGAAGAAGCTGCTCAGGATGACAAGGGAAGTCTCACCAGGTGACAGACAGGGGGTCAAAAGTCTAGCCTGGTTATTCCCAGAGATAGTCATGGAATCATGGAATGGTTTGGGTGGGAAGGGACCTCAAAGCCCACCCAGTGCCACCCCCTGCCATGGGCAGGGACACCTCCCACTAGCCCAGGGTGCTCCAATCTGGCCTTGGGCACTCCCAGGGATGGGGCAGCCACAGCTTCTCTGGGAATTCCATCCCAGCCCCTCCCCACCCTCACAGGGAGGAATTACTTTCCAATATCCCATCCATCCCTGCCCTCTGGCAGTGGGGAGCCATTCCCTGTGTCCTGTCCCTCCAGGCCTTGTCCCCAGTCCCTCCCCAGCTCTCTTGGAGCCCCTTTAGGCCCTAGAAGGGGCTCTCAGGTCTCTCTGGATCCTTCCCTTCTCCAGGGGAGCCCCCCCAGCTCTCCCATTCCTCGGAAAGGGAGAGCAGAGCAAATCCATGAGAGGCTCCAGTTACCAGTGGATCAGGACATGCCCTCATCAGGGCCCGGACATCTCCAAAACATCAATACCACTGCTTGAGCTCCAGCCTCCCACCTTCATTTCGTGAACTGAGACAGTGCCATCGAGTTCATGTCTCTGGACAATCCAGAGGCAGCAGCTCAAATTCACCAGCCCTGCAGAAATCCCACCAAGGCAAGGCCTTTCCACCCTCCTGGCGGGCTGAAAATCCCAGGAACGTTGGAAAGCTGCTGGGAAGAGCCACCCCAGTGGCACAAGGAAACAGCCAAGGTGCTCTCAGTCTGTTTAGTTAAAATGTTTCTCCTCCAGCCTGGGCTGCGTAACCGGCCTGGAAAGATTCCCGAGGGTTTTACACTTCCCAGCCCCCGGCGCCCTCGCTGCCATGCCCATAAAAGCTCAGGAGGTGCAAGGAGGGAGGAAAAGCTAATCAGAGAAAAATGTGTTGGATTTCAGGGGCAGGAGCCCTGCACACGGGGGGCAGGGAGGGGAAATGCCCACGGAGGTGCCAACCCTGGTCTGGCACAGCGCTGGCCTCTCCAGTGGGGTGGGAGTGGGAGGGACGGGATTTGGGATCAGAAATCCCACAGGGACAGGACACTGTGCCTTTGGGGCATTTTCTGAGGATCACACCTTTCAGCCTTTAAACACCACCAGGCACTGCTGTGTTTGGGGGGAATGATACGTAATTATACATACATATTATTTTATATTATATTATATTCCTTCTGAAATGAGAAAATAAATCTCCAACTAGTCCCTGCTCCTGAAGGAGGGACTCAGTCCCTGCTGTAAAAGGCTGTAGTAAAGCTGTAGCAACCTGAGAGTAAAACAGGCTTTTCCTCTGGAGGTGGTTTATTAGAGAAACCACCCCCCAGCCTTCCCAGGATCCTGGACACTGCCCTTCCTGAGGATGGATCCCTGCCAACCCACTGGCTGCCACAGCCAGCCTGGTGGAAACCCGAGGCCAGGGAAGCCCCTCTGTGGTGACAGAGCACCCAGAGGCTTTGACTTAGAGATGGACAACATCCCTGTGCTGCTGGCAGGAGTCTTCAGAAGGGCAGAGCAACCCAAGATCAACCCCTTTCCAAAGGGAATCCCATTAATGCATCCAAATATCTCCAAGGGGTGTCAGAGGATGGTGCCAGACTCCTTCCAGTGGCGCCCAGGGACAGGATGAGCAGCAATGGCCATAAACTCAACCACAAGTTCCATCCTACTATGTGGCAGAACTTCTTCCCACAGAGCTGGAAGCACCGGAACAGCTGCCCAGGGAGGGTGTGGAGTCTCCCTCTCTGGAGCCACTCCAAACCCACCTGGACATGTCCCTGTGTCACCTGTTCCAGGTGGGCTGGGGCTTGCACTGGGTGATCCCCTGAGGCCCCTCCCAGTACTGAACACTCTGGGATTCTGTGAACTTTTACAAGCGAGTCTGTGGGTTTGTGTCTCACACCTTTATGACCTCTCCTGGTGTGTCCCACCAGCTGTGGGACCCCAAATCCCAGAGGTGCCTTCCAACCCTAACAATTCTGGGATTCTGGATTGTGTGAAGGGACTTTCTGTGGGGTTGTGCCTCACACCTTTATGACATCTCCTGGTCAGTCCCACCAGCTGTGGGACCCCAAATCCCAGAGGTGCCTTCCAACCCTAACAATTCTGGGATTCTGGATTGTGTGAAGGGACTTTCTGTGGGGTTGTGCCTCACACCTTTATGACCTCTCCTGGTGTGTCCCACCAGCTGTGTAACCCCAACCCCCCTGGAAAACGGAGAGGGAAAGACAAGGAGNGCGGGACCCCAACCCACCCCCCAAGCAGAGCAGAGCTGCCCCACGGCAGCAGCCCCTGCCCACCTCCGGCCCTTACGTGATGAACTTGTTGTAGAGGATGAAGGCGTGCTCAGCGTTGCCCTCCCCCGCGTACACCGCGGCCATGCGCAGCATCTCCACCCCCGAGCGGTAGTAGCGGCGCGGGGGGATGTCCTCGTTCACCTCCACGGCGCTGCCCGCCTGGATGAGCCGCCGCAGCCGCTCCTCGGGCGGGACGGGGCAGCCCGCACGGCCCGGCATGGCCACGCACATCCGAGCGCTGCGGGGACACCGCCCGGTCACGGGGGGGCACGGGGTGGCCCTGCACAGACCCCGAGAGTCCCACGGACAGCCCCATTATCCCAAAGATACCCCGGCTATCCCACAGACACCCCCACAGTCCCACAGACACCTCAACTATTCCAAAGATACCCCGCCTATCCCACAGGCACCTCAGCCGTCCCACGGACATCCCAATTATCCCCCAAACAGCCCAACTATCCCAAAGAAACCCCAGCAGACCCACAGACACCCCAATTATTCCAAAGACACTCCAACTATTCCATAGATGCTCTGAGAGTCCCGCAGACACTCTGACAGTCTGGCAGACACCCCAACTGTCCCACAGGCACTCCAATTATCCCCAAAACACCTCAGCTATCCCACAGACACCCCAATAGTCCCATAGATACCCCAACTATCCCACAGACACCTCAATTATCCCACAGACACCCCAACTGAGCATTGATTTCAGGATCAGTCCCTGGGCCCTGATTTCAGGATCAGAACCTGGTCATTGATTTCAGGATCAATCCTTCTCTGTGATTTTGGAATCAGCCCCTGCCCTCGATCTCAGGCTCCGGGGGGTTCTGGTCCCTCCAATCCCCACCCCAGCAGCTCTTCCCTCCACGGGACAAACTGGTACCCATTTTGGGGTGGCACTGCCAGGATGTTCCCCAGGAGCAGGAATTCCACAGGAAGTTTCAGCCCCGCAGCGTTTCCCTGGCCCAGCAGCACCGGGACCCTCCCAGATCCCTCCTCACCCAGCCGGCTCATCCCTCTGTCCCGGAGCTCTGGGAGCCCCTCCCGTCCATCCTCCCGGGAATGCTCCAGGCCACAAGCCTGGCGGGTGCATTCCAGGGGGAGGCAGAGCCCGGAATGAGGGGCGGCGATCCCCGGGACCCCCCGCAACGCTCCCCCTGCCCCCCCGGGAGCAGCTTTTCCCTGGAAATCCCACACGGGGGTTAAACTCCCTGTGGAGTGGCCGCCCTGACTCCAGAGCACCTCCCCGCAATTCCAGCGTCAGGGTTTGATCCCGCAGGAGGGAAAGGTCCCCAGCACAGCCTGAGGGCTCCACAAGGGGAAAGATCCTGCTGGGGTTACCCTGGAGCAGGAATTCGTTTTTACGGCAGGGGGGTGTTCTGGAGGAGCCCCCAGGAGCCCCTTTCCCTGTGGGATTCAGCTCTGCCAGAGGCTCCTGCGCCCCTTTGGAATGTCACAGCCCAGCCCAGGGGGGGTTTCACCCCCCACCCCCCCGGTGCTTCTGCTGGGGGTGGGG
>VXBX01006771.1:3074-18804 GCA_013400415.1 Scytalopus superciliaris | reverse complement strand
AAACAATCATTCATTGGCCACAGTTACAACCTTTTGTCTCTACAAATTCACCCATCTCATTATCCCTTATCTTGTAGCTTCCTGAGTTCTCTCAGCACCTGCAAGTTGTTTACAATTCTCTAGCTGAGGGATGTATCTTCATGGGTACACCACTATCTCACCAAGGCCAAATTCTTCCTGCTCCGCCAAAGGATCTGCAGGCCCACTGCAGTTCCCCACAGAAAGTGATTAAAATGACTGTGAGGCAGTACTGTATATGGTTTCACAGAAATAATTTGGACTGAGAGTAGTCCTCTGAAAGTACAGACCCATCTTCCTGGTGGGAAATACTAATTCCCCTCTAGTCTTGGCAATGATGGCATCACATAGTAAAAGGAGAGGAAATAGGTTCTAAAAATATTATCATTCCAGTAGCTGTAAACGGGCTGTAAATTTTTTTAAAGTATACTTTTATCTGACTCTTTGCACAACTTTGGTTTTAACTAAATGTAAGTAGCTACTTTAACTGAGTGCACAGAGTAACAGATACTTATTCTTATCAGGTACCAGGTCATCAGTACACCAACTGACATTTTCATGGTGATGGAATATGTTTCAGGAGGAGAACTGTTTGATTATATCTGTAAAAATGGAAGGGTAAGAAGTAGTTCAACTCTACAAATCAATGACTTGCATTCTGTTATTGCTTTTGCAACCTTCCTGTTAAATGAAGGCTTGTTTCTTATGTATTCAGCATTAATTTTGCAGTTAAAAATTAAAATATACTTTATGACTACACGTTGTTTTGAAACTAAAAATGGTTATATGTTAACATGTTTCAGATATTTATATATCACTTTGTAGCATTTTTCCACTTTACTGAAGAATAAATGATACTGATATGTTAATTTACAACTACCATGTACAAACTGGATTTGTGGCAGGTACAAACAAAAGGACATAAGCTATGAAGCTTTCTGCTACAAATACTGATTTTCTGTTGTATAAAGTATCAAAACTATAAGTGATAACTTTCAGTCATGAGAAAGTTTCCTGTACTTCATGTAGAGGAAAACCAAGTTATCCCTCCACTGTCTCAAAATTGTTTAAAACCTTTGTTTGTCTTAGCTTGATGAGAAGGAAAGTAGACGTCTGTTCCAGCAAATCCTTTCTGGTGTGGATTACTGTCACAGGCATATGGTAGTACATAGAGATCTGAAGCCTGAAAATGTGCTGCTTGATGCACACATGAATGCCAAGATAGCTGACTTTGGTAAGCATTGCTATTTTATATTTGATAACATTTCTGGTGTTATTTAGATCCTGTTAATTACTATGTGAAATAATAAAATGTGTATACTTGAATATCCTGATGGTAGGACATGATACAGGAAAATCTCAGTGTAAACCAAAATGGTATTCTTGCATATGTGTAGAATTTATTTTCCCTTAAAGCTTTCTCTTCAAGTCAGGTATTTTCTGTGACTGGGTGAAATTGTGAACTGTCTTGTTTGGTCTTGCTTAATATTTTCTCTGATAATTCTAAATAGACTTAATTCCCCACCTTGCTACTTCAAAACTGACTCTCTTATTGTCTGTTTCTTTATCTATAAAATGCAGATGCTTAGCTCTCTTGTAAGTACAGTTCAAGGAAAGTTCATCATATTTAAGAACCACATTGCTCTAGTAAAATGCACTACTTCTCCTAAGAAACTGCTCTAAATTCACTTAAAAAACTCTAAAAATGTGATTGAAAAATGTAATTAAAACATAAAATGTAAAATAAGAACAGTTTTGCAAACTCCTGTGCTTTTAGCTATATAGCTGCTGAACTAATCAGAAAGCTTAATTGTTTATACTAGCTGTTTAACACAGCTGCTGTGAAGACTGGTAGCTAGTTCTTGGAAACCTGACCATATAAGTATAATAAGGTATTCATACTCTTATCGGTGTAGTAGAAAATACTTGCCCTTGTAAAGCACTTGGAGGTCTCTGAAAGATGCTAGGTAATGCTGAGTATTCGAAATATATCTTAAAAGTATGGTGTTCAAGTATATGGGTACCACTATGAAAACTAGCCAAGCTGTGTTCTTTTGTATTCTTTTGTATTCCAGTAAAAGGGCATAATTTCTGCCTGTACTGATTTTGATCATGCAGCCCTCACTGAGAAAACTAGAAGATATTTTCCACAGTAATTCTAGAAGTGGTAATTCTTTACTGATCATAGGATATGCTAAAGGCTGGTGGATGAGGATGGCCTAGTTCTAAAGTACACTTTAATCACTAAATGTATTTAGTATAGCTTGATTTTTAAACTGCAGTGTTTCAAAAACCAGTTGAAGTAGTGTTGGTGTCTAAATTGTGGCAAAGCTGTGTTCACTCCTCAGTTCCCTTATTCTATATAACCTCTCAAACAATTTTAGGCAATTCTGTGGTAGCATCTTCCAATTTGCCATTTAGAAGTGAATATGGGTTTTAAGATGCTTTCATGTTAATGACCAAAATCCTATGTTGCTATGCTGCTCTCTCTTAGAGCAGCTTTGTTCTCTATCATGCTTGTGTAATCGAGAATGGGTTGGTTTTTGTCTTGGAATTAATATGTTTTTGAACATTCCTAGGTTGTGTGCAATAATGGACTGATGTTACTCAAGTTTCTGGGAAACTAAATGCAGGATCATGTGGCATTCTTATATAAAAATTTCAATAATTCCAAACAATGTTTCCTCCTTACTGAGATAAATTAGTTAACTTTCTAATTTGAATTACTAGTAATTTGTTCTAGGTGGTATATGCAGTGTGAAATCATTTTGCTTTCTGAATCTGTAGTAGTTACTCTTATATACTTTCAGGTCTATCAAATATGATGTCAGATGGAGAATTTTTAAGAACAAGCTGTGGTTCCCCTAACTACGCTGCACCAGAAGTCATTTCAGGAAGGTAGTTTCTTTTCTACTGGATGCATGTGTGCACATACTTAAGTCATTTTGCTGCTTAATTCTAAAGGCTACAAAATTAGTGCAATTCACAAGCTTAATGTTAAGAAACTGTGGGCTGAACTCTTAATTGCCTTGATAATTTTTCGTAAATATTTAGGGCTTTGATGAACTAGCTTTGAATAGTTTTTGTAAGGTAGAGGTGATGTCTGATGTTCCAAATCCAGTGTGTGCAGTGTGCCTGAATTGGTTTAAAAATCTCATTTACAGCTCAGATCTTGGAAGCAGAGGTACAGATAGGAATACAGGCAAAGTCTACTGTGAAGTTGAGTAGCAGTGAAATATCTTCTGCAGAATAGATTTTCAGTCTGAATTTACTCAGTGATTGTCAAATCTGCTGCTTTCAGCTACCCACCCTAATATCTCTTGCTGATTGGAGGCCAAATGTATGTTTTGTTCAGGCAGTAGCATAGAAGATGTGACAAGTTTTGCTATATGGACTTGTCTTAAACTTCTTAGCTTCCAGGACTTGGAGGCTAGATGACTACATAGATTGCAGTCAGTGATAGTATAACATGGACTTTCTTGGTAGCAGGTGCAAGTTTCTTTCAGTTTGCCACTGTCTTAAATTGTATCTGTGGATTATTTGTATACAATAGAGAGGAAAACTAAGTACTTCTGCCCTAGCCTTTGTTATGTATTTGAAGGGGAAGGACACTTAAGTTCAAAGCTTAGCACTGAAATGGTATAGCAATTGCAGATTAGTTGTCCAAAGTTTACACATTCTTAATTAACATGATACAATGTAAGAATGTAGAAAAAAACCCCTATGTAAATGTTTTAAGCACAAATTGCTAATAGTTACCTTTTTCCCAGATTATATGCAGGTCCAGAAGTAGATATTTGGAGCAGTGGGGTTATTCTCTATGCTTTGTTATGTGGAACACTTCCATTTGATGATGATCATGTGCCAACCCTTTTTAAGAAGATATGTGATGGTATCTTTTATATCCCTCAATACTTGAATCCATCTGTATCTAGCCTTCTGAAACACATGCTGCAAGTAGATCCAATGAAGAGAGCAACAATCAGAAACATTAGGTAAAACATTAACTGATGTCTGATCACAGGATACTGGAATGGTAATTTTAATGAAAATATGCAGAACAAAGAAATCATTCATATAGCTTGTCCCTGTTTTATAGTCTGAGATGAAAATTTCAACTTCTGGTTGTTTGACTTTATTTCTGGCTCTGATCTCCTGTAGTCAACAAAGTATCTATTGGAGGTCACAGTAAAACAAATATATACGTTACATAAAAACATTCTAAGAAATTCTAGATTTAAGACTGCTAAAGCAAGCCTGTTTACCTGCAGAATGGTTTGCAAAAACTGTAATGTGTTGACTTCTCTGGGCAAGAAAATTATTGACTGTTAAGAACTGCTGTTTTGTATTGTAAATGTCTGAGGAGAAGCTATGACTTTAACCTGATAACTATCACTTTTATTCATATTTCTGCAAACTCATCAAAATCATCTGTTGAGGCTGAATATTCCATGTATAAGATGTCATTCTATTTTAGCTTCAAAACTCTGACATGAACGTGTGTATGAGTGACAATTACTACGTAGAATACAGATAGCCATCATGGACTCCAGATTTCAAGATAGGATTCTGCAGAGGGTGACCACTTTGACAAGTGCACAGTGGGTAGAATTAAAAGAAAGGTAGCTGATAAAGCGGCCCTTCATGCACTAGCATAGTTAGGTTTTCGTATTTTCTTTGTAAGAAGCTCTAAGGAGAGAGCTCTGAAATACTACCTTAGTGAAAATGCTTCCTCTTTTAAGGTTCAAAGTTAGCAAGTTAACAGTGTTCATGTTCTTTCAGTAAAACAAAAAATGTGTTACATATATCCCTTACTACTTTATTACAATGAGAAGTACTTTCATAGAATCATAGGATGTTAAAGGGTTGGAAGGGACCTTAAAGATCATCTAGTCCCAACCCCTCTGTCATGTGCAGGGACACTTCCCAGTAGACCAGGTTGCTCAAGGCCTTATCCAACCTGGCTTTGAACACTGCCAGAGTTGGGGCATCCACAACCTCCCTGAGCAACCTGTTCCAGTGTCTCACCACCCTCACAGTAAAGAATTTCTTCCTAATATATAACCTAAATTTCCCCTCTGTCAATTTGTACCCATTACTTCTTGTCCTATCACTACAGTTCCTGACAAAGAGTCCCTTCCGGTTTCCGTGTAGGCTCCTTCAGATACTAGAAGGTTGCTGTGAGGTCTCCATGCAACCTTCTTTTCTCCAGTCCGAACAGCCCCAAGTTTCTCAGCCTGTCTCTATAGGGGAGGTGCTCCAGTCCTCTTATCAACTTTGTGGCCTGCTATGGACTTGCTACAACAGTTCCATGTCCTTCTTACGTTGGAGGCACTAGAACTGTATGCAGTGCTCCAAGTGGGGTCTCACGAGAGTCCTCCACAGGGCTGCTCTCAATCCCTTCTCCACCCAACCTGTAGGTGTGTCTGGGATTGCCATGTCACAGGTGTAGGACCTTACACTTTGCTTTGTTGAACTTCATGAGGTTTGAATCAGCCCACCTCTCAAGCCTGTCAAGGTCCCTCTGGATGGCATCCCTTCTCTCCAGCATGTCAACTGCACCACACAGCTTGGTGTCATCAGTGAACTTTCTGAGGGTGACCTTGATCCCACTGTCCATGTCGCCGACAAAGATGTTGAACAGTATTGGCCCCAGTACCAACCCCTGAGGGGTACCACTTGTCACTGGTCTCCACATGGACAATGAGCTGTTGACCACAACTCTTTGTATGTGGCCATCCAGCCAGTTCTTTATCTACCGAGTGGTTCATCCATCAAATCCATGTCTCTCCAGTTTGGAGACAAGGATATCGTGCAGGATAGCGTGAAACACTTTGCATAAGTCCAGGTAGATGATGTCAGTTGCTCTGCCCCATCCAGCAATGCCATAGCCCTGTCATAGAAGGTCACCAAATTTGTCAGTCATGATTTCCCCTTTGTAAAGCCATTTTGACTGTCATCAATCACCTCCCTATTTTTCATCTGCCTTAGCATAGTTTCCAGGAGAATGTGCTCCATGATTTTGCCTGACACAGAGGTGATACTAACTGGTTTGTAGTTCCCCAAGTCTTCCACTTTTCCCTTTTTAAAAATGGAGGTTATATTTCCCTTTTTCCAGTCCTCAGGAACTTCACCTGACTGCCACCATTTTTCAAAAACAATGGATAATGACTTAGAAACTTGGTCTGCCAGCTCCCTCAGGACCCATGGATGGTTCTCATTGGGTCCCATGGACTTGTGCACATTCAGGTTCCTTAGATGGTCTTGAACCTGATCCTCTCCTACAGTGGGCTCAGGGTCTTCATTCTCCCAGTCCCTGTGTTTACATTTCCTGACTTGAGCAGTGTGGCTGGAGCACTTGCAGTTGAAGCCTGAGGCACAGAAGTCATTGAGAAGACTGGCAGAAATCAAAGCACTGAGAACTAAACATTGTAAAACTTAAGCTAAATTCCTATCCACTCATCTAAGTCATGTTAAATAAGTCTGAAAGAGAAGTGATGTGAAAAAAGATGTTGAAAAATGTTGACTACAGAGCATGGCTGGATTTTAAATCCTAAGCAATTATGTCCTTTTAGCTATGAGACATCATCTCAGTTTAAAGAATAAACTTTTGAGTTTAATTGAATACCTTAATTTTTCTAGGGGTGTGTGTATGCAAGGGAAGAGGCCCACTGCAACAAATAGTAACAAAATACTCAGTTATTCAGCTAGAGCTGTGCTTTATAGTCATATAGGAAAAGCTTTTTCAACTTCCAAATTAACTGCTTGCTTATGATGAACGTACATTTTCCTCAATGCACTTGTCCTGAGGCATGTTCTCAGTCTCATACTGACTAGAGCTTGATCAATATAATTGCTCTTAAATTTGTAGCAAGTCTACATGCTATAGAGTAGGAGACATTTAAAATTAGTGTCATGCCATATCCTTTGGCTAGTTAAACAGCTTAGTCTAGGCACACAAAACTACTTTTTTTTTTTCTGTATGATTGGGCAACCTAAGTATTTGGTCCCTTCTGTATATTTCCTTTTCCCTCTTAGCCCATGGATGCACTAGTAAAGAGGTACAGATTAACTCTTCCATAGCCTTCCCTCTACTCTTTAAGGCTTGAAGAGACAGCAGGGGGTTTTCTGAATGAAAAAATTATAGGCAGCTTGTTGAGGGTAGGGAGCGTGTGACTTCAGTGTTCAAACATTACCAAAGACACTATTCAGTATCAAGATGTCCTTAATTTGTTATGTATTTACTTGGGGAGGGAAAGCTTGTTTGGATAGCATAAAAATTTCAGTTGAAAATATCTCAAAACTAAAATAGTGGCAGTAAAAAGAAAAACAAACCACAAGCCCAATGCCAAAAAACCGACTACTTATATAAAAAGGTGGTTGACTTATACAGAGATATTATTGGAGATCAGATAGTTGAAACCCTTAGAGGAAAGAGGCATTTTTCAGTCTCCTGCAAAATGTCCAGCAAAATCATGTGAAGGAGATAATTACTTTACATTATGTACTGTTGTGCTGCACAGAAGGGGACTTGAACTGACAACTGTTGATCCATTTTGTATAGACTTAAGAATAGTTTTATTTTTAAAATAATTTAATACTAAAAAGACTTGCTTTACATATATATACTCAGACTTTATTTTTAAATCTAGAGAACATGAATGGTTTAAGCAGGACCTTCCAAAATACTTGTTTCCTGAAGACCCATCATACAGCTCTACCATGATTGATGATGAAGCCTTAAAAGAAGTGTGTGAGAAGTTTGAATGCACTGAAGAGGAAGTGCTAAGTTGTCTATACAGCAAAAATCATCAGGACCCTTTAGTGGTTGCTTATCACCTCATTATAGATAATAGAAGAATAATGAATGAGGCCAAAGACTTCTACTTGGCTACAAGCCCACCGGATTCTTTTCTTGATGATCACAATCTGTCTAGACCTCATCCTGAAAGAGTGCCATTCTTAGTAGCTGAAGCACCACGTCCCCGCCATACTCTTGATGAGCTGAATCCACAGAAGTCAAAACACCAAGGTGTAAGAAAAGCAAAGTGGCACTTGGGAATACGGAGTCAGAGTCGACCAAATGATATAATGGCTGAAGTTTGTCGAGCAATTAAACAACTGGATTATGAATGGAAGGTAAAGAATAAAGGGTCTTTACAGCAGACATCAGTAAATTTTTGTTTGAGCTGTTATCCTCTGCTGTGGAAGATAGTCTCATGTGCCTGTACTGACTGCTTGTGCTTGGCTGTGCAAGAAGGGTTTTGGAGGAGGCTATTTATGCTGACAGGAAAAAATCTCGCTAATGTGTTTAACCTTTCTACTGGGACTCTTGGAATGTGTTGAGTGGGGTGTTTTGTTTGGGGTTTTTTGATGTGTTTTTGTTGGGAGGAAAAAAAAAGCCCTGACAGGTAAGTCTGAAATCACTTGATAATACCAGTGAGTTGAAATAAGAAAAACAATGTGCAGTGCTTCTTAAGCAGTTCTAGTTACCAAGTCAAATCTCTTGTGTACTAGGTTGTAAATCCATACTATTTGCGTGTTCGAAGGAAGAATCCAGTGACAAGTGCATATTCCAAAATGAGTCTACAATTGTATCAGGTGGACAGCAGGACATACTTACTGGACTTCCGTAGCATTGATGGTACGTAAAGACTTACATAAATCAATGGAGTTTTAAGGGGAATAATTTTAAATGCAAGCATGTCTTAACTTACTTGTTTATGAGTGATGTAAGTGTTGCCCTTTATTAGTTTAAGCCAAGCTAGATCTGCATTAATGTTTCTTTATTCCTTCCTGGTCTAGTGTTCCTATGATCAGATGGTTAGCTGCCAGGGCTTAACCTCATGAGCGGGAATGAACTTCACACATCAATGTGATGCATATTCAAATCCAACTTTATTCGAAACTTCTACTGATATATATACCTTTTTTACTACCATACACACGTTTCTATATGCAAAGCAATTGGCTGGAGCCACAGTCCATCCGCCCTTATTCAGATCATAATTGGTTAACAGTTAACTCACTGTGTCTTGTTATTGCTAATTGCCTATCTAATTATTTTTACTTTCTCATCCTGAGCTTATCACGGTTCCCTTGGCCTTCTTGGCTTTTCCCAGCCAGTCGTTGCATAACTTGGATAAACACCAGGTGTTGTTATCTACACTCTAGCTACATTCTGAAACACTGTGTGCACAAAGCAATCCCTACAGATGGGAGTTTGGGGAAGATAGTCATTGCTCGGAGACCAGCTGTGCATTAGTCTGCTTGAAGGAGGTGGCAAGTGATTGCCTTTGCATCACTTTTTTTTTTTTTTTCTTTCTTCCTTCATCTTATTAAACTGTGCTTATCTCTATCTATGAGATTTCTTGCTTTTGTCCTTCTAATTCTCTTCCTCCATTGCACTTAGGTAGGGTAGAGTGAATGAAGGGCTGGCTGGGGGTTTAGCTGCCAGCCAGGTCTAACCCATCAATGCTAGTAGTAGACAAAATTTGAGATGGGAATTGTATGCTTGCAGTAAGTGAAGTCTTGAAAGCAGTGTATCCAGGCTGGTTTAGATACTGGTATTTTTGGTCTGTGTTTGGCCCAGCCACCTGTGAGAAAATATTCTTTCCCTGCCAAGTTATGGGAAAACACATGCTGATAAGTGAGGACTTTGTCCTTGAGAGAAACATTTAATATAAACTAAAATTAATGGGGCTCAAATGATTGGTTAACGGGCATCCAAGGGCACTTGAAAGAGAAAGGGAAGAAGATGGGAATAAAGTAGGCCCCCAGACCCATTTCATTAAGACCCTCTGGAATGGACCACACAGGCACAAGGAAATTCCAATGCTCTCGCACATGCGCAGAGGGGGCCACTTACATAACAGGGGGGAGGGGCCAGGGGCCTCTACTTGGGTGGTGTTGGCCACACCTGCCCAGGTAGATGTCATTCTGGCAAATAGATAAAAGAGTAGATGGCTCATCCTTGGGGGGTGGCTCACTTCACATGAAAGGACCATGTTGCCTAGACAAGGACACTCACCAGTGAGCCTGCTGGCCCTTGAGGATGCTGCCTCTGCTCTGGGCATTCTAAAGTCAGTAGGACAACCTGTGTAAGTAACACCCTATGGGTCCTTCTGTAGGGCTTGGTTCTCTCTCTCGGGGTCCTGTCATACTTGCCTACCTCTTGTAATAAAATACTGTTTAAGTTAAGTTTTCCACAGTGTTCATGTTTCCCTTTCAACACCTCATTCAACCCCTCCCTGGAACAAGCAGTTGGACAGATTTGCAGAAAAAACTTTTATAGAGTTACAGTAACACAGCATAAAACTCTGTTGTGGTTTAAGCTCAGCTAGGAACTAAGTCCCACACAGCCACTCCTTCACTTCCCCCAGGTAGAATGGGGGAGAGAATCAGAAGGGTAAAAGTGAGAAAACTTGTGGGTTGAGATAAAGACAGTTTAATAGTGAAAGCAAAAGCCATATGTGAAAGCAAAGCAAAACAAGGAATTTGGTCACTACTTCCCATGGGCAGGGAGGTGTTCAGCCATTTCCATAATGCATAACAGTTACTTGGGAAGACAAATGCCATCAACTCACCATCTCCCACTTTTTTCTTCTTCCCCCAGCTTTATATGCTGAGCATGACACCTATGACAACTACCCCTAGGCAACCCAATTCGTGGTGAGCAAACTGAGATGCTTATTGAACGCAGACATCGCAATTTATAGAGTTCCAGGGTTCATAGGAGCGACTTGCAAATTAGGGGGTAGGAACAAGCTATAAAAGGAACAGTCCACTTGCTCAACAGCTCACTCTAGCCCAATGGAGATGTGGCAAGGCCTCAAACATTCAGGATCAGCATTTCTTCCTCACTTTTGCTCAAGCTCCAGTGTTTCTTGCTAAGTCCTGTGGTCATCTTTGTGGTTTCTTGCTGAACACTGAACCCAACAGATACCATATGATATGGAATATCTCTTTGGTCAGTTGGGGTCAGCTGTCCCAGCTCGGTCCCCTTCCAACTCCTTGTGCACCCTCCAGCCTCCTCGCTGGTGGGGCTGTGTGAGAAGCAGAAAAGGCCTTGATGCTGTGCAAGCCCTGCTCAGCAATAACAAAAACATCCCTGTGTTATCAGCACTGTTTCTAGCACAAATCCAAACTGTAGCCCTGTGTTAGCTACTAGGATATCCCAGCCAAAACTGCAAGTCAGATACCTTCCTGAAAATGGAGAAGCAAATATAGACTAGCCATAATGCTTGTTTAAGAGCATAGTAGACTAAAGCAAATTATTTATAGCCAATGGTGTACATGATACGCCTAGGAAAGCATGTGGCACAGGAAAAGGATTTACTGGAATATGGCTGAATTACATTATAGGATGGCTAAGGTTGAGTTTCATGACAGTTTAACCTGATCTGATTTGGCACTGCAATTCTTGCCTTGTCCTTTCTGACAATACAAGTGCTTGCTTAGATCTAATAGTATTTGGTACAGAGAATTAATTACTTTCCTGCACTGACCTCTACTGTAGTATAAGACAATTGCCATTCCTGTTGGAGGGGAGTTAACTGCTTAAGAGCCATGCAGCTGGGGCAGCTGCAGTCCTGGCCTCAACTCTTGGGGAAATACAACCCAAGGGCATGAATTTGACATTTCTCTTCCAATAGTGAAGCTAATCTGACTTTCCCTCTATCACAGGTGTTCTATTCCTCTTATAAACTGTAGTTTAAAATAGATTTTATGTGAAAACAAAATCTTTCCTGTGTTCACTAACTTCCCCTGGAAATAACTTCATGAAAAATATGGTGAGTGCTGGTCTAAACTAGATCAGATAGTCCTAGAGCACAGTTCAGAGCACAAGAATAATTTGCATAAGGACATTTGATTGTGTTCCTATATGTATAAGCTTTTATTTTGTATCAACCATATACAGTTGCAAAATCTGTTTATGTATTAATCAAGATTTTAAAAAAAACAAGATTAGAAGTGTGAAAAGGGGAAGAAATTTGCTGTTCCTATGACTTATTTGATACTGATGACTAATTTTCCTCCTCTGTTTGCTCCCCAGATGAAATTACTGAAGCAAAATCTGGGACTGCAACTCCACAGAGATCAGGTTCTGTGAGCAACTGTAGATCCTGTCAAAAAGATTCAGATGCTGATGCACAAGGAAAATCTGCAGATATATCCCTTACACCATCAGTGATTTCTTCTCTTGATTCTTCTAAAGCTGACTTAACTCCAAGACCAGGGAGTCATGCAATAGAATTCTTTGAGATGTGTGCAAACCTTATTAAAATACTTGCACAATAATTTTGAAAATGGGCTTATTTCTTTTACAGCAATAAGCATGCCTAAATCGTAGTTAGATGCTTCCAGTTATAATCAAGTTAAATTAACTAAGGTGCCGAAAAAACTAGACACAGAATGCAATTTGCAGAGGGATTGGAATGATTATAGGCAGTTATGTATATTATTTTGAAGCTGGAGTGAATTCTGATTGTCTGCTGTCCAATAGCATAATACAAGTACCGGAAGTCACATGCCCTTGGGGCAGCATTCATAACACTTTACATTGATTGCACATTAGAATTCATATAATATTTAAGTTATGCTGGCTTTCTTGGTTTTATTTTTAACTGGTAATACATCTAATGCACTGTAAGTAAATGTACACTTACTAGTTCAATGACTTAAGTATGACTTGTTGATCATCTATAGTTGTGCCTAAGTTGATCAGAATTGTTAACATCTAACAGTAATGTATTAAAACTGCTGTTTCCTCTCCCTTATTTGGCAGTAAATGATAAAGAATAGTTTAATGCATTTGTCCTGGTTTTAGCTAGGGTAGAGTTAATTTCTTCTCAGTAGCTGTTACAGTGCTGTGTTTTGGATTTGGAATAAGAATGGCATTGATAACACATTGATGGTTTGGTTTTTTGCCAAGTCATGTTTATCCTAAGTCAAGGACTTTNAATTTCCATCTGAGCTTAAACCACGACAGCATTATAACATACTACTTTTAATAACAGATAAATTTTATTAAATGCACGCAAATCCAACCAGATGGAAATACATGTAGGTGCTCTGTAATGCACTAAGGGTGAAATTCTGGGAGCTGTAAGTAGAACAATTCAGGCCACAACAGTGGTGAGAGACAATGCTGAGAAGACTTGGCACCCTGTGGCCTGAAACAAAATGTGCCTCTGTGAAGGAAAACTGTCAGCAGATTCCTGATCTGTGCAGATTTATGACCTCATATCTTAGTATGGTAGCAGTACAGCAGCTCCCCACTGCTACTGCAGGCTGAGAATCCTGTTCCTTATAAACATNATATAAACTGGGAGGAGTTGCCTGACAGGGGCCGATCTGAGATCAGGAAGGGGGATCTGGCATTGGTCAGTGGGTGGTGAGCAATTGCATCGTGCATCACTTGGTTTTTTCCTTTTTATTATAATTATTATTATTTACAATAATTATTGTATTTTGCTTTCTTTTCAATTATTAAACTTCTTATCTCAACATACAAGTTTTACTTCAATTCTCCTCCCCATTCTGCCAGGGTGGGGGGACAGAGGGGGGGTTGAGCAAGTGGCTGTGTGGTTCCTAATTTCCATCTGAGCTTAAACCACGACAGCATTATAACATACTACTTTTAATAACAGATAAATTTTATTAAATGCACGCAAATCCAACCAGATGGAAATACATGTAGGTGCTCTGTAATGCACTAAGGGTGAAATTCTGGGAGCTGTAAGTAGAACAATTCAGGCCACAACAGTGGTGAGAGACAATGCTGAGAAGACTTGGCACCCTGTGGCCTGAAACAAAATGTGCCTCTGTGAAGGAAAACTGTCAGCAGATTCCTGATCTGTGCAGATTTATGACCTCATATCTTAGTATGGTAGCAGTACAGCAGCTCCCCACTGCTACTGCAGGCTGAGAATCCTGTTCCTTATAAACATGTGCATGTAGTTAAGAGCACAGCTCTAAAGCCTCTTGCATGCTATTCCAGAATCTAAAATTTTCACTTTTAAAAATATGTTCATACTTTGATACAGCTGTTTATATCATATGCTAACTTAGCATATATTATATAGAATCCCCTTTGCAGTTGAAAATACATATATAGGTTTAGGTTTTCCCAAGCCACCTTTATAGTGAATTCTGTCATTTAAATTGTGACATTAATAGTCCAACTTTTCAGGTGAACATTTAAAACTGATCATGGCAACTTATAATTGAATCATAGAATGGTTTGGGTTGGAAGAGACCTTAAAGACCATCTAGTTCCAACCTCCTGCCATGGGCAGGGACACCTTCCACTAGACCAGGTTACTTGGAGCCACATCCAACCTGGCCTTGAACACTTCCAGGGATGGGACATCCATAACCTCTGTGGGCAATCTGTGACAGTGTCTCACCACTCTTATAGTAAAGAAATTCTTCCTAATATCTGATCTAAACCTGTCCTCCTTCAGCTTAAGGCCATTCCCCTTCATCCTATCACTACATGCCCTTGTCAAAAGTCCCTTTCCAGCTCTATGGTAGGCCCCCTTTAGGTGCTGGAAGGTGCTATAAGGTCTCCCCAGAGCCTTCCCTTCTGCAGGCTGAACAGCTCCAACTCTCTCAGCCTGTCTTCATAGGATAAGCGCTCCAGCCCTGTGAACAACTTAGTGGCCTTCTCTGGACTGGCTCCAACAGTACAGCTGGACACAGTACTCCAGGTGGGGTCTCACAAGAGCAGAGGGGGAGAATCACCTCCCTCGACCGGCTGGTCACACTATTTTGATGCAGCTCAGGACACCTGCAGTGCTGCATCCAGCTCTGGGGTCCCTAGCACAGGAAGGACATGAACCTGTTGGAGCAAGTCTAGACGAGGGCCACCAAGATGATTAGAAGGATAGAGCACCTCTCCTATGAGGAAAGGCTGAGGGAATTGGAATTGTTCAGCCTGGAAAAGAGAAGGCTTTGAGGTGACCTACTTGTGGCCTTCCACTACCTGAAGGAAGCCTGCAAGAAAGATGGAGAGGGACTTTTTACAAGAGCATGTAGTGACAGGACAAGGGAGAATGGCTTCAAACTGAAAGAGAGTAGGTTTAGATTAGATATTAGGAATAAATTCTTTACTGCGAGGGTGGTGAGACACTGGAACAGGTTGCCCAGAGAGGCTGTGGATGCCCCATCCCTGGGAGTGTTCAAGGCCAGGGTGGATGGGGCTCTGAGCAACCTGGTCTAGTGGAAAGTGTCTCTGGCCATGGTGGAGAGGTTGGAACTAGATGGTCTTTAAGGTTCCATCCAACCCTGGCCATTCTGTGATTCCATATTGAGTTTCTCACCCACCAACTTCTCAGTCCTCCTTAGGGCTAATTCTTGATCCGTTCTATGCCCAGCCTGTACTTGTGCCTGGGATTTGAAAAGTTTTTAACAGTGGATTTCTGTTATCAATGTCATAAATCATACTGAAGTTATGGTTTTTGCAATATTTTGTGAAGAAAATTGAACCTTAAATGTTAAAATTGTAGCTAGTACTTACGCAAAAACATTTAATTTTTTGTAAACTGATTTAATTATCCACAGTTCCATTTTCATCTAGCACTAATAGATGTAAATATTGCACAACAAGCTATGTCATAAACCATTTAGTTTTGCATTCAACCATGAGTATTCTCTTCAAAATAAACTTCTTTAACTACTTTATTTTAAAAATTGCACTCCTGGTTAG
>VXBX01006770.1:252003-263419 GCA_013400415.1 Scytalopus superciliaris | reverse complement strand
AAAAGCCTTTTTTTTTTTTTTTTTTCAGAATGCAGTTATACAGTGAAAAAAATATATCATTGGCAATCAGTCCATTAGATAGGACTAAGTCTAAGATTGTAAATGTAGAGCATATTGCTTCAAATAAGCAGAAGAATAAACTTCAATCTTGCCTACTGATATAAAATATTTGGGTCTACCAAACTGAAATGGATTTCAAATGGACAAAAATGTACTTACAGAGCTCTAAACATTATATAAAGTTTAGCAGCATTCACAGACAAAATAAATAAAGACATTTTCTTTAGAACTTCTAAGAATGACTCTGGTGATGTTTGGGAAACTTCTTCCTTCTTTACACATTATGGGACTATATCAACAAATAACTGTATATTTGATGTAATTTTCTTACCTATGCCATTTTTCAGGAGATGCCATGTATTCTGTATGTCCTTTTTGTGTTGGAGAAATGGGTCACAATCATTTTAAGCTTTCCCCTATAAAGGCAATTGCTGTTTTATCAAACTGTGCACATCTCAATAGGAGCTACAAACCCCACAAAAACATAAGCTTGCTTATATTGTGAAATGTCATGAATCAGAATGGTGAGAGCCAAAGAGTGTGCTGGCTCTCACTGGGAACAGCCAGTAGCTCTATAGAATAATGTAAAAGCTGGTGATGGCTTAGTCTATGGAAAGCTTTTAACATGCAAAGGACTCAATTATCATTTTCCATCCTCTGAGGTCATGCTTTTATTTATGGCCTTGGTACAACGGATCGGGTACATAAAAATTGTCTGGAAAAATCATCCTGCAAAATAACATGATTTCAGGTCCCATCTTTGTGTGAGCAGTGTTATTTACAGAAATGGTTGCTGTTTCTGAGACCACCAGGGATTTGTTATTGTTGTGTTTCTGTTCTTCCCTTTGACCCTTTTTATCCTTCATGCACAGAAGATAACCTATATTGGTTTATCAGGGAACAAGCAGTTTTTAGAAGCATCTGATTGCCAAGCCATGTCTATCTGAGACAAATTTAATTAATTATGGATATAATTGAGATTACCTTTTACCGTTTATCTTACCAGTAAATAACAAACCAAAAAAACCCTCCTAAACTGCTGCCCCAGTATTAGCAAAGTTGGTTACCCAGCAAACATTAACACCAATCATTTCTAAAAAGTCAGGGAAGTAGTAAAATCCCCATGACTGCTCCTACCAACTGTTGGCATTCAAAATCATCAGCTGAACCATATCTTTCCATGTTGAGCAATATTGTCATAAACATCTTGACAATTAACAGACATAAAGAAAAGGTCATATGAATTTATATTGTGCTTATAATTTGTGTTACAACAATCAAAAAGTAAAGACAGCATCATGATGATAAAAATTTGCTATGTAACATGCATTTTAGATGGGAATGTGATTCTCAATAGCCTAAGTAGTAAAGAAAAAAAATTGAAGATGCCTCTGTAGTTTTAAAAATTGACTGGTACTTCTTAGTGGGAGTGAGTAAAGGTGCCAGAATTTGCCTGAAGTTAGAATCCTATATGGCTGGTGTTTTTTTAAATTTTTTTAAAAATTAAATTAAATCTGTTCACATTAATTACAAGGCCATGAACTGCTGAAAGTACTGTACAAAACAAAGTGAATAAAGCTTGAAAAATTGTCTTCCTCAGAGACACACTCTCTCTAGATCTAATACTAAAGTCATTGCAATGACATTTGGAATTTGGCCACAATTTTGAGAATGGTTATTTTGATCTCATTTTGAGGACTTCTTTATCCCAGGCACAGTGCAGTCTTGTTAATGATCCAAGATTTCTCTTTTATGGGAGTTAGTATTTTTCATTCTCCAGGTTTTGATACTACTGCTCATAAGATTGTAACTAGTCTAGCTTGGATGATGAAGGTTAGAAAATTTCTCCTGCCTCCAAGTTAAGGCACAAGACAGTCTTCCCCTAATTCTTCTGACACTGGCTAGCTGTGTTTTTCCTTTCTCACGTCTCATCTTTTCTAGAAGAATTGTCAGCATAATGTTGTACAGTCCTGCTTTTCCTAATGTTGACGTCAAAGATTCAAGGTAATGTTGAACAGATAAGGTTTGCATATAAGGCTATTAAAATAATACATATTTTTTCTCTGTTGTGTCATAGATGAAGCTAGTGGTCATTATTTCATTGGCTGCTATTTCAGGCAGTCCAGAGTACAATTATTCTGGTGGAGACATAGAACAGACAAGTTTGTATGGTTTTTCATGTTGTGTGGTTTCTTGATCCATTTTGAATTAATCAATCTGAAAAGTCCTCTGTTGACAGTAGAATCCTCAGGGTTATCACCTTTAGTCTTCTTACCAGGCAACAGATACCAAATGCTTTGGAGCAAGTCAGCTTGGAAAAGTACTGAGAAGAAATAGTAATTTCATTCTTCAGAACAATTATTTTGCATATGTTTGGCTCTCTTAATCTCTTTCTGTTCCCTCCCTCCTTCTTTTATTTCTAGAGATGCTTTCACTAGCATGAGTACATTGAAACAGCAAATTTTATGTAAGTATTGCAAAAAACTTACAGACTTTAGAACTTCACTTGTATGTATGCATAGACACTCCAGAGTCAAATGTGTCTTGTGCTGTATGTCTTACTATACAGTTGGTCTGGAGCTTGTTTGAGATTTTCTTGGCATTACTTGAATTTTGGTCATTGTGCTCACCCTTTTAAAGAACAACCACATCTTTAATCAAGGAATTAAAATGTGTAATTCTTTCAGCTAATTGCTAGTGAATGAGTTACAGATCGACAATAATTCACAAACCTCATTCCGCAGATAATGATAAATTCTAGAAAATTGAAGTCAAATCACATATAATTCCTGAATGAAGAAAGGACTGAAACAAATCAGTGAATCAATTTGTTATGATTACTTTCACTTCTTTCTAACACATCTGAAATTTGTTATCAAATGTTATTAAGCAGCATTCAGATCCATCTACAGTGAAGACTGCATCCAGTATTCAAAAGATATCTTTAGCAATGGCTGCATTTAACACCCATATACTACACTATTGGAGGATTTAATACAGCACAGTAAACTGTGATCCTTGGTATAGTGAAGGTATTTGCTTAACTTTTCTGCTTCTGAAAGTTAGCTACATTGTCAAGGAAACAAGATAATGATCTGATCTGTATGACAAAAAGTTCAGGATGTAGCCCACTCATCTCTCACTGTACTTTTCAGCAGCTTCCATTTGCTCGTCAGGCTAAAAATGCATCACATGACTGCAGAATTGTTTCTAAATAAAATGACTCTCAGTAAAACTAGCAAAAGTGTTACAGACCTGTTTAAAATTACCACGCTAAGCTAAAGTGAGACTCCTTTTCTTTCTAAAAGTTCTCAGTGGATAGAATACCCTTTGAATTCCATGATCATCTCACAGACCCTTGCACAGTAAGACATTTTTCACACAAGATGTCTAGCTATTTGGATACAATTCAAAAAGAGGCTTATGCTTCAAAGAGCATGAAAGCTGACTTAAGCTTTAGATTAAATACCAAAATCTCTTATCCTTCCATATTTGTCATATGTTATAATCCTTGCAAGAGTGGCCTCTGCAATAATAGGAAAAAAATTCTAAAGATTGGCTTGACAGACTAACAAGGGCATCATACATAAATGGTGGTTAGGGAACAGTTACGGGGGTTTTAAGCTTTATAAAAGATAAATGCTCATTTATATTAAAATATACATAAATTTCCAATGGGGATGTTTCCTGACACATAAAAGTCCTACTTCTGAGGACTGGTTTATTCCCTAGCATATATGAACAAGAAACTCCCCACTGCGTATTTACCAGGGCAAGAACATATGCCTTATGGATGTATAATTCTAAATAGGCTGATTCGCCTTCCAAATTTTGTCTTGCCAAAGAAATGGCCAGTGATAATATTCTGAATGCAGTTTTAGGGAGAGATATCATACTATTTCCATAGTTTGCCTATAGGTGTGGGGGCTTATGTACTGTGATTAAACTATAGAATTTTTTTCTTCCTATTGCCTGAATTAGTTTAGTTTTGAAATGAAAACATTATTCCTTTAAAATAGATTTATATTTTCTTAAGATAACCTATCATTTATTTTAATGGAAACATTTGGAATTGATTTGCTTTTGGAAATTCATCTTTTGAAAAACTATACTGTTAAAATACTAATTATACAAGCTCACTTGAACTCCATCCAATTCTCATGCTAATTTGCATAAGAAAACACTTTTGACATGTGTCACTGATTCATAAAGAACTGCTTTTATACAGTATAAATAAATATAACACCTTGAGGTATTCTCCAAAACAGACATCTCTACTTTAACACCTTCCTTCTAAATCCTAGAACTATGCTGCCTTGAACCTGATTTGCCAAATCAACTGAGAAATCCTGGGAAATTCATTATTTTGGGAGAAAGCAAGGCGTGTACTCCTTCCTCCCAGCATCATCCTTGCTTGCCTTTGCCTTTCTCTGTGAGTAAAGAGGAGGCAGACGATTCAACCAGTGAAGAAATGAGTCAGTGGTAGAAATTAACTTAACAGAATGTAACCTTTATATTTCCATATATATTTAGCCACATAGAGGAAAATTTTAATGTGCAACATTGTTTAGATAAAATTTTGTCCTTATCATAATGGTGTACATTGCCATAGATTTTGATAGTTGTAGCAAGTATTTTAAAGCAAATGATTTCCATTACCATTATTATTTCTCAAGTGAAAATTAAATTATTGTGTACTTACAGCATGCTTACAAGATGTTAAGTACTTGTTGTACATAAATTTTCATGCGCTAGGATATACTGTATAGAACACCAACAGAAACTACAGAAAATGAACACAAGAGTGATGCACATAACTAATAATGATCAGTTATTTCACAATTAACCCTCTTATTGTTCCAGCATTTTTTTTGTTTTGTTTTTTTTTTGTTTGTTTTTTGTATTTCTATCCACAATATGAAATATATTTTCCTATGAATTTTCTTTTCATAAGTAACATCTCACTAACATACCACAAAGAGGTGCTCTAAACCCACAATAGCTATCAAGAGCAACTGTACCAAGAACAGATAGAACCGCTGCAAGCTCACCTCAAGGTAGGGGTTTCTGATTTTAGTACTCTGGTTTTTTTTTAAGAAAAAATATTTCTTATGGCAGTCACTGTGATAAAACTTGTGTCCAGCAGTCAGAACTTAGAATAATGAGATTCATAGCTGTCACCATATTAACAAGTCAGACAAGATTTATTCCATGGAATAGATTTAGGCAGAATACTCAGCTATCCATCATCTCATTTTTCATAAATAATCTATTTGGTTGAATAGAATGTCTTTTTTCCCTGCAGTAATAACTATGTAACGAGTGAATTGTTTGGCACAATTTTACAGAGATTTCTGTCCTGACAACTGTGGTGCATGTGTTTAAAAATACCAGTTTTGTGAATTATTCTGTTGACTACAGCTTCCTTACTTGCACATGTAAAGATGAGCATATTATACAAGTCTCCACACAATCAAGACTGAAGAAATAAATTTCCCAGGAGATCTAATTTCTAAATCTCCCTTTAATCCAATTGAAATTAGTTTTGTAGTCCCAGATTAGTTTTAACAATTTTTCTGAATCCCATCACTGTTCTGATTGTCAGAGAGGACAAGTGTGGCTGAGGCACAGAACCCTGAACATTTTATTATTTCTCATCTGTATCACTTCATACTGAAATAGATGGGGATGAAACTTGATTGTAGTCTCTGCAAAAGGTATATGGCTTTGACCTCTTCAATCAAAAGAGGAGTCACCTGCTGTAATGGCATCATCTGGGAGGTCTTAATGTAGGTCTACATTTACATGGAGACCACTGGAGGTAAAATGTATGAAATTCCAATTCTTCTGGAAAAATGAACTTATACATACCCCTGAAGAAATATTTTTCCATTTTGAGTTTGGGGAAATCTGAATCCTGATGAAAGTTTATAGTTCAATTTTATTCGGAAACACTACTTGAACAGCCACATTTGTTGTTATCATTTATTTCTGAATATAATTTAAAAAGTGATGTACATAATACAGACTATGTCACCTTCAGATATGTGTTCATTTTATTTGATGCAAGATAAAAAAAGAAAGAAAGAAGGAAAGAAACTTCCAAAATTATGCTCCTGCCAATATGATCTGTATTTATTAAATGACTTTTCAAACAGGTTTGATTTTTATTTCAACAGGCGTTTCCCATCTACAATTGAAATATCATTTGTGCTAGTGAAAGTCTGCATGGTGGTATAATTGTTTTGAGAGCTATAAAGCACTGGAACACAAAAATTCCTTTGGGACTGCTAGGTAAGTAGGAAAATCTGTCTGAATCCTTGAATCTGAAATATACAAGCCTACTGTACAGGTTCCAGCTAAAAACGGATAGATGAAACACAATTATTTAAAGAGAACAATAAGATTAGAGATATTGTAATATTAGAGATATTGAAACAAATTTTGTAATTAAAAACTTATAAACCCTATATATAGTTGTCATACTGTACATATGTCTACAAGTATATGAATGATCATACTGTGTTTGAATTTTTGTCTTGCTATCCTCATTGTGTCTCTTTTTAAGTGCTTATTAAGTATTTTATTCCATTATCTTTTATGTCTAGATGCTTGCTAATTGAAGGTTCTTTAAAAGCTGTGGTGAATACTCTCTGACTATGGAAAGGTTAGGCTGCATTGCCCAAAGTTACATTAAGCAGAGCCTCATCAGCATTCAGCACCACTGCCATAGCGTTAAGACTGGAAGAAGTGGGAAAAATTACCGCCTGAAACATAGGAAGAGAAGATGAAAAGAGGCCAGCAAGAAGAAAGAAAGGTGCCTTATTTCTGTTCTGGAGCTTCTTTATCTAATGGATCCCCCTCCCAAGAAATGTTGCGAATGGCAGGTGATGTGTTCTGCAAATAGATCAGCAATGTCACTTAAATTGTGCTTTTTGGCATTCAGGTGTTAAAGTCAGTCAGCTGGTAGCCAGGCTTTATCCAAGGCTGTATTATAGAAAAAGAGTATATGTTAGATCATCTAGCAGCAATTACAGCAAAACACCTCTGGCTTGAGCCAGAATCACTGTTACTGTTGCTTCCTGCAGTGAATTCTGTCACTACGATATTTGCTTCCTTTTTCACTCCCAGGTGTCAGATATACTTGGCTAGGATTATTTTGCTGGGCTGAATTTGTTCCACAACTTCTCCAGAAACTGAAGTGACTGTTAGCTCTCTGACAGTTCTCAAACATTGAGATGTCAGTGAAAAATTGCAAAGATATATATCAGATTATATTTTAAAAGAAATTGCAAAAGACATTAAATAAATTATGAGATATCCATTGTTAGACCTTCTCTAGTCACAAATGTAGTATTTTATTTCTTTGCTTTTTTTTCCTTTTGCCTTAACAATCACTGCAGCAAGTTATAAATGCAATGAACCCCCCTGCTATCTATGATGGAGAGAACACAGAAACTGATTTATGCTATTAATTGATAATACTGCATTGTGCGAAGTTCAGGTGCTATCATAAAATCTTACTAGTTTCAGAAGGAAGGAAGGAAGGCTAAAAAGAAACCATCAAAGGAAGAAAGACTAGAAAGAGATGGAAGAAAAACATTTTGTACCCATGTGTTATACTTACATGTAAAAAGCATAAGGGAAATTTATATGTGCACAGATACTGCAATGAAATATTCCCTTGTTATTTGCAGTTATTATTCTTGCTTATCACATTAATTGCCTAGTATATTTGTATCTACTGTTACTGCCACTTGCTGTTTACTACTTGTATAATTCTCTGTGCTTTATGTATTAATATTCAGCCATAGCTTAAGTCTTGTGTGGCTTCATGAATTATTTTCACAGTCTATCTAAAGAACTGAGAAATGCTGTTAGGAAAACCTACGAGATCTTCCTCCATAAAGGGCTTCAAGAGCTGGGAAACAGAGCTACTGTCTTGCGAGAAATATGAGGCAATGGTTGACTGAAGAACAGATGAAATTGATTGGATTATGTGTAGAGATGGGGTGGTGGTGAGAAGGCTTGCAGGTGCAGCAGAGAGAGAGACTGAGGAAGCCCAGAGAGAAAGTGGTTTGTTAATGCAAGTGGGAGAAAAGAGTAATAAAAATATTCCTATAAAATGGGGAAAGAAATGGGGAATTCTCTAGATTTTTTCTGCTCTAGCTTCTCCCCTATCGTTTAAACCAAATAATTGTCTTGGTTTCCTAGGTATAACTGTGCTCTTGATAGCAAAGCGATGAAGGCAGAGTTCCTTTCTCCTACACATCTTCTTTCCATCAAGGTCTGACATTACTTAGAAGGCAAGGAACAACCTCATTGATGCAGAAAAACTGCTTTTCGTATCTGTAAGAAAAGCATATTACAATTCTCTGATTTCTCATTCTATCAGCAGGCATAAAAAGCTACAGGGATCCACAGGTCAGGTCCTCACTAGGGAAAGTGATTGCCTGCAGTCTTCCAAAGAAATCCAAAGGAAATACACCCAATGCTGCAAGGGAATGAATTGAAAGATTTTCACTGATGTCCTTGAAGAGTCATCTCAGCTCTAACAGCAGTGATAAAGCCCTATTCCAAGGCAAAGATCAAGCTTTATGCTGGAGCTTAGTGATTTTTACTTTGTAATTTTCAATTCTCATTTAAATAACTGATGAAAATAGCATAATTTTTCTGTTTCAAATTTGTCAAAAATCTAATTTTTAGTTTTAGCTCTAGCGACTTACATTTTGAAAAATGAAAATGACCATAGCCATAATACTGTCAAACTTTCAATCAAAACAAACTTTTCTGTCCCCTTTCCCTTTCAGTAATAATCTTTCTCATCTGTGTACAAACCAGAGATCTGCTTTTTCCATAACTGTCATTAATAAAAATAATTTTCCTTCTGGTCTGTGCTCATTTCATCCATTGCAACAGCTCTCTGTTTGTAAAGGGACAGAAGGGTACACATACAGAAGTGTTATCAGAGCCAAGATTAAGATATGTTTAGGCCAAAAAAATTCCAGGTTTACTCTAAACCATAAGAAATAGAAATAATTTTGTGAGTCTTTTCAAAAGTGGATATCCCTTTGTTCCATATTCTGTGCCATGTTGGTTTTGTTGTTTTTTGGGGCTTATGTTTTTTGTTTGTTTGTTTGTTTTGTTTGTTTCATGGAAGCACTGAAGTATCACTTATGTAATTTTTAAACCAAGTAAAATCAAACAACCATCTGACCAACTAGAAGATTGTGATTGCTCTAGGTTAGTTTGATTTCATAATTCAATACCTAGCCCCCATACAAATATTTGCCTTTTCACTTTCTGCAAAAATTCATGTGAAATAAATTTTAAAATTAGTTTAAGTTAGGTGTGGAATAATAAAAGGATTAATCTGTACATTCAAAAGATTTGGAGCTAACATTGTGAGTTTAGCATAATTTTAACAATTGATGGATTGAAAATGATTTCTTGTGTGATCTGAGTCTTTTATGCATGGAAAAACTACACATGTTGAAGATCTGCAAGTCAGATCTATGAGGTATTTATGTTGGAATAAAATTTCAGTATAGGAGCCATGTGCAATGAGCACTGTTCATATTTAAAGTGGATAAAAATGAAATCAAAACCAGTTTTTTAATCACATGGAAATTTCATTTTCCTTACTGGTAATCATGATGTGGCCTGCTAAATAACTGAAAATGACCTACACATTTTCACTTTCACTAACTTGTGAATCTAACAAGATATTGACACCAATTACCAAAATTTCCTCTCCTTATACAAAACCAGGTTTATACTTCAATAAGTTAACTTAGATTGTTCCTCCCTGAATATGTCATCCAGCAATGCTGACAGAAAGGATAATGTACGTTAGAGTCCAATTCTCCACAGTGAAGCCACATTTTAGCGTGAAAGTATGGCCTACAAAAGGACTTCCTTTACAGACCAAGAATGTATGACTTTCTACGTGAATATTCTATTCTGATTATTTTTTTTTCCACACTTACCAATAATGAACTTCAGTGTTTTCCAAGAAAGTACTAACCAATAGGACTGATATCTGTTACTTGGAAAAATTGCTATTCCTTCTTCTTGCTACGAAGTGAGTTTTTTTGGTTTTTCCTTTGTACAATACCATAGATATGACTCAGTGTCTCTCTGAAAGCAATTATTTTCATTTTTGTGTGTGTGTATGAATTAAGAATTTCACCCACCACAACGTACATTCCTAAACAAAGAAAAAGGAAACCATCTAGCTGTATGCCAGCTGCTGGCACCTAATGATGCATCATTTCAGCATTCAGCATAAAATAGGGTCTATTTTCAGTTAACCTGAACTTAATATGCGCTGTGACTGAGTCAGCAGCACCTTCTTTTATAAAGCAAAGTAGTGTGGCAAACAGCTTTTTAATGCTACAAAACATTACAACAATTATAATAATTTCTAAAATAAAAAACATGTTCTTTTCAATTGCTGTAAATGGGTGGAGAAAGACACATGAAAAAGGAGAAAGAGTTTAAGAACTCATGCTTTCCACTCCTGTCCAGTATTGCCTTGCTTTAATAAGCTCCCAATAATCTCTTTACAGGTATAGTCTGAGAACCTGCTCTTTGCTTTGAAGGTACAAGCACACTGCACTGCGTATCCTATGCGACTTCAAATGCAGTAGCAGATTATAAAAGGCAAGTGGCAATGCAGACTCACATATCTAAGGAGTGGGCTGAACTCTCACAAAAACTCAAGTGTACTAATATTTGAATAGAAATTTAGATCACTGCTGTGAGATAAGATGAATTGTCAGGTTGCAAAAACAAATGGGATAACGTTATTGAAGAAATACTAGGACTATGAAGTTACAAGGTATCATAAGCCCAAAATTTTTGAATATTTAATTTTGTTTTAATTTGAATATGTTTTCTGTTGAGACAATCCACGCCTGTTGAACTGGACCACAGCCAGGAAATGCCTGTATTGATTGAGTGAGTGCTCAATAAATGCTATTGTTTCTCACCCAAGACTGAAACCTCTTTTTGATTAAATGAAACGAATCTAGGATCTTATCTACTGAGGATTTAAGTGAATGTGTTCTGATGTGGAAATAGGATAAGCAAAGTAAAGAGGATTCTCCAAGTAATCTCCATTCCATTACGATACAGTGCCATTGCTTCACTCCATTTTGTCATTTGCTTAGGTAAGTTTGTTTACTATTAAAGGTTAATATGGAGAGCAGGTGAATTATGTGTCTGCACTTCATGAAGGGGGAAAAGGTTCTGAGTGATAATACAAAAGTTTTAAAAACTAAAAACTTCAAACAGGAGAATTCCAAAAGCCAGTTAATTATTAGCTTTTTTGCCACCTTTTTTTCTCTTTTTT
>VXBX01006770.1:224446-250335 GCA_013400415.1 Scytalopus superciliaris | reverse complement strand
ATTTAAGATCAAAATTATCTGCAGGTTGATGGATATGGCATTATCCATGTCAGTAGATCCTCATTTAGGATAAAGCTGAACATGTGCTGGAAAAATAAATATTTTTATAATTGATCACACATACTTGTCTGATAATTAAAATCAAGTTATGGTTCAGAGATTACAGAAACAAAAAACATAAGTAAAGGATACTTTGAAGATATCCAAACTAGTCTGTTGGCCCCTACCCGAGTGGAATTTTACTGTGACACTGGATAAAGTTTGTTAAAAAAAAAGGAAAATAAAAGGAGGTTGCTTCTTGGTGAGAAAACGGGAGACTGGGAGATTGATTAGGACAGTAAGAACCAACAAACTGAAGAGGGTGTTATGAACTGGGAAAGAATGAAGATAACTGAATTTAAAACTTCTGTTGGATTGTATCTGATGCCTCAGTCAAAAATCTTTCATGGATTCCAAATTCCTTGATCTGCTACATTTCCTAATTTAGAAGAGGAAATGTTTCACACCAATTCTTATGTTTTCTTTTACTCCTGCTAAAGAATGAGCGCAGGTTAAGATAAGAGAATGAAAAATATGGCATATAGTGAATACAGATACACTTCATCTCTTGACTTTTGCAGAGCGGTAGAAAGTTCCCTTTTTAAAAAAAATAAAATAATGTAGTTTCTCCCTGCTCAACTCCTACTAAAACCAGAAGATTATCATAACAAATATGCTATGATTTCAGAGTTTGCCTACATACATAAAAACCCCCATGTTATTTATTTTTTTCTTAAAAAAAATGGAGAAGTTTATTAGGTTATTGATTAAATTCAGTTCGGTCCTCCTGAAATTTTCAGATTGACTGCTGAAGGACAAATCTTTTACTTGTAGTGGTCTTACTTATCTCAAGTTCTTATTTCTGCAGGGAACTGTAGATAATGTAGGGGTTTTTTTCATGTAGATATATTCAGAGACAATAAATATTTTCTGTATAGCAGTGGCTGCATAACGAAATTTTTTTCTCTTCTGTTTTGTAACTTGATACCAAGATCTGCCAATTGTCATTTGTTATGATTTTGCTTTGAGATAATTTGTTACATTTCTTTCTTTCCTTTGAAATCAACATGATAGGTTTGATACATATGAAGTATTAGTACAATTTAACAATTGCAAAGAGCTTTTCTGTTTGTTATTACTTCTGAACATTTTAAGGCATGGTTCTGTTTGCACTGAATTCTAAACATAACTCACAAGATTGCAATAATTTATGTCTATGAGAACTTAGACTCATGAACACTTACTTTCTGAACATTGTCACAACTAGATTTCTGTGAAGTTACTTCTAATTTACTTTGATTTAAATTATATTTGTTGGCTCATTTTCCTTGCACAGTTCAACAGAGACAGCATAGAAATTAATTCTAAATACTGATCTGAAAATTTTTATATTCAGTCTTCTCATTTTTTCAAGTCTATTACTTTGCAAATATTTGGAAATAGTATAAAATAATACTTCTCTGAAAAAATAGAAAACCAGAGTTCTTCGTAGGCTCCCATGACCTTTCATTCTGGAGTATATTCCTGTATGAGCTACTTCTCCTGGAATGATTTGATTCTGCAGAATAATGTAGTTCTTAAATAAATGTATGAATAGCTTTTCTTTTTACTTGCCTGTTTTTAATCACAGAAACCTTTTTTTAGAAGATGGTAGTTTAACAGTCAGTGTCTCGAGTTCTGTGTAGAAATGACAGAAAACCAAACTATATTTGTAACTTTTATAGTCCCATAACAACATTTGAAGAAACATCATGAACAAAAGAACAGCTTATGGAATATTCTCAAAGTGGGCTAATGCATCCACAATACAGCTTGCTCACATAAGGAAAAAAGAGGAATGAAAAAATTGTCTCATCTGTCTATCTACAATAGACATTCCTCTTTAAAAAAGTAGTGAAATGTCTCTTTTGGGTTAAATTTTAATCCATCAACACTTGGAGTGTCATCAAATTGTACTCATTAATTTTGCAAGTAACACCTAACTTGGATGGGTGGGGAGTGGACCAGGGCAGGTCTTCTGTTCAGAGGGACCTCACAAGGCTGGAGGCATGAACTGGTAGGAATTTTATGAAATTTAGCAAAGACAAATGTGGAGTCCTGAGCCTGGGAAGGAACACCTCGTTGAGACAACGCAGGCAGGAGACTGACTTGCTGGGGCACAACACAGCAAAATCATCAGTGCCCTGAGGAAGAAAGTGACCTAAACATGAACCAACATAGTTTCCTGGCAGCAGAGAAGGTCATCGGTATCTGAGGCTGCATTCACTGAAGTAGAGCCAGTATTTTGGGAAAAGCTATCATCTGCCCTATACACGACATTCCTTAGCCCACACTTAGATGCAGTTTGGGGCTCAGTTTACAAGAGAACTTGAGTCCAATTTACAGACAGAACACTGGGAAACTCCAGAGAACCACTGAGATAATTGGGACATGAGCACAAGCCCTGTGAGAAGACACAGAGGGAACTGGGGTTGCTTAGAAAGAAAAGGGGTGTCTTGGGAGGGACTGGATAGCAACCTGACAATATATCAGAGGAGGAGACTGAACAGTAGGCTGGACTTATCACAATTTATTTCCAGTAGGAGAACCATAATATGAAACCAATGAATTTCTACAGTAAGGTTTGTGTAATATAATACATATAAAATTGATTATAAAATTATTCTACTGGAAATCTTTGCTGAGTTTTAGGTAGATGTAGTGTGTGGGGAGTGCTTGATTTGATCATAATTTCGAAGATCTAATTTTAATTTCTAAAAAGTCAATAGCAATCCAAAATAAAATAGGACTGAAAGAAGCCTTAGTGAAACCTTTATATGGATATAAAATAGTTTCTTATCTGTTTTATCTGGAAGCTTTGAAGAGACAGCTGTTTTCCAGCATAGCTATCAATACTTCTGAATAACTGGAAAAAAAAACCCAAACCCTTAAACTAGCACAAAAAAGGAGGCTTCCCATACTCAGTGTGTTTCATTTAATATTCTTGATGTTAATAAATTATTTCAATAGAATGTAATAATAGTAGATTTCTGTCTGACAGGAGCAAATTTTCATTTACAGTAAGACCATTCATTATAATCAGAGACAGGATACTTGAACTGAAGATCACCACTCAGTTAAAATAAAAAATAATGAAAGTGTCATCTTTAATAAAAAATGTCATAAGAATACCTAACAAGTGGTGCATATTCAAAATGTTTTCTATAACTCATGTATGTAATTTTAGATCTTAGAACTTAAAAAACCACTTTACTGCCTTTTACTTGGCATGGGACACTGCATCTGTATTTTTATTTTTATTTCAGGCATCAGAGGCCCTAACATTACTTAACTGTATGTTTTATTTGACAACAGACAACCACTGAAACAAATATGCAGTAAATCCACAAAGAGTAATTATAAATGGAAGTGGGAAAAGAGAACTGAAAGCTGTTTTGAAACTAAGGACTTCTGCAACATAGAAAATTAAGAAAGGGCTTTGAGTTGTCTATGAATATCAGTGTGACCCTGGGACTAAATATCAAAACCTTGGGCAATAAAACAATAAAGTAAAATATAAGGATTTGTTTTTCCATTATTTGGTACAGATTTGTAAATGGAAAACTGCTGTCTCAAACAAGGAGGCTAGCATAGCATTTTGCAACTACATGCTCAGGATTATGGCAACAGTGTGGTTTTGATTGTAAAAAATTTATAGTGAAATGAAAAATAGTACAAATGTCTAGTCATCATAAGCCTGTGGTGAAACAAAGTGGGTCAAAGTTTTTATTGTCTGTTGATCATATTATGCTATCTACTGGTTAATTTCTTTCTGTTGATGCCTAAAATCCTGCAGTCCTGGAACATAGGCACTCAGAGAAACATTAATGGAGTAAGATAGACAATTACCTTTATTGGGAGCAAGGATATGAATCACCAAGAATCATAACAATATTTTTGCTTAATCTGCTTTATTTCCTACACACATACAAGAGTATTTTGTTCTTCATGAAAGTGCCTACCCTTGTTAAATCAAATGGTGTGATTTTTCTCAAGCACAACCTACAAAATTGCCACCTTTTTAAAAATTTAAAACGAAATTATACTATATATGATGGGTGACTTAAATGATGATCAATTAGGTCTTCTAGGAGCAAGTCTGCTAACCAAGTAAATACACCAGATATTCCAGTGTCAGTTTAATTCCAGAGACGCTTAAGGAATGTATTACCTTTTTATTTGAAGAGAAGTCTTAAGAGGACATTTCAGAAAGACAGAGAGGGAAATAGCACCAGGATCCAACAGTACACATTAAAGCTTTCCACATAAATGAGAAAAAAGAAGTTGATTTACATGTCACAAAATGGCATAATGTCCATTGTAATGTATATTGGAATACTAGGGGGTGACAAATATAGCTTAAAGGAAAGCTAGATGCTGGGCAGAACAGCCCATTAAACCTTGCAGTGCAACAGAATTGCTTAAAATAGTATCTAAAGAGGATTGTAGAATGATGTGAGTAGGTACATACAGCCTGTTAGAGAAAAACAACATAAACCCCAGAAATCTGCATTTTATTAAACCTTTCAGATCATATTGACAAGCTGAGGCTTGAAGAAGCAAATTTGATTTTATGATTTGGCTTTTAAAAGCAATCTTTAGTAAACATTTTCTTACAGAAGGTCACTAGTTAAAGTGAAGAATGCCTACAACAAGAAGTGAAGTTCCAGCATGAATAGAGATACAGCACAGCAGCAGAAGGTTAAACTGGTAGTCGTAGACAAGAATAATCACAGTAGAGGCCAGGAAGTGTTCCCAATCCTTGCATCTGGGCCCTATCAGTTTGAAAGCATGCATTGCTAATTCCATCTAATCAAGTTCTGTTCAAATACTGTACACAGAGTTATAAATAGTGTGTTTGCATTACTCCTCTGTACTAATGATAGGTGTTACAGGAGTATGACATAAGAGCTACAGCTGTTAGAGGTCTCTGATTTCTCTTTCTTTAATGACAAAATTGTAAAACATATTTTGGCTTAAAATGAGAACAAAAGAAAACAGCTAGAACTACAAATTGGAATAAGCCCATTTCTGAGTTGCTTCTAAGTCTAATCCAAGTTCAGGAGGAGACATGCAACAAGATGAGCTTAAATGTCAAGTTAATAATGAGACAATAACAAGTAAAAAAAAAGAAAAAAAGAAATGGAGAGAATAGATGATGAAACAGTCTGTTAGTGTGTTTTTTGCCCTAATTTGGGTGTTTTTTCAGTTTTCTGTATTGAACTGACATTGAAAACCACTCTTTTAGAAACAAGCTTGAAGTACAGTGTAAGGAACTAAGGGGAAAAAAAATGCCAACCAAACAAGCTCCGCTTAATTGTGTCCAGATACAGTAGCTCTAGGCCTTTGTTCTATTTTGCTTGCAGTATTAGAAGGCTAAGATAATTCCATCCACCCAATGTGACAGTGCTCCATGGAAATAAGCAATTATACACTTATGATTGTCTATGCTATTTATTTACAGATGTAAATCTCTGACTAAAATTATTTTTAGTGATAACACCATAGATAAATGTATACAATGTATGAAATATAAAAGAGACATCCAGTATTTAACCTTGCAAAAATGTGGTATTAGAAAAATATTCTTAGTCCTTCTACTGAGGCATGAGGAACATATTTTATTTCAATTTTATGAATAAAGCTGAAAAACTATGCTAAACCTGGATATCACTTAAGAGAGTGCCACATTGAGAGTACAATTTCCACTGCCAAACTTCTCAATTTCTGATTCCTGTTTCCTAATATTGCTGAAAAATTGTCTCCCTTCTTTTGGCACTGTTAGTAGTCATGGTGTTGATTCTATATCCCCTGATCTGTGGGCTTCTCTGAAAAACCTGTGGAGAATCCATGAACACAAGTTTCACTGCAGCCAAGAAGGGAGGAAATAATTTGTTGACACAGGCATATTTACTGCTACCTTGCCTTATACAATATGTTGTAGCGTTGGGTGACGTTTTCTCTGCATCAGCAGTTCCACTTCCCTAACACAGATTTGGATAACACTTCCAAAGCATGGGTCAGGTTATTCAGGGACATATTGACAATTCTGTTGTCTAACAGCAAGGTCAAATCAAGGTGGCATTCACAAAAAATGTAAGACTCACAGCCATTCTGGGAATCAGAGGCAAGGTGCAAGTAAATCACTATTACCATATCCTCAGGCACCACCAACACTTGACTAATAATGCAAGTTTGAGTGATGGAATGGAAAAAACTGAGATCTGCCTGTGAGACTCTTAAAAACTTTCCCACTTTAAATTTCTACTGTCCTCAGGCATTACAGCGTTTAACATGCGTATCTTTAATCTTGGCATATTTCCTTAGATCTCAAAATCTGTTAGTGTGTGATGGAGTAAGCTGCTAATGAATGTAAATACAAAAGTAATTTGGGTTTATTCTATTCTATTTAGAGCTATAGTTTTGAACTCTGATTTAGATCTGTCTCCATTCATCTCACCAAAATTTTCCTTTAGATAAATTTTGTCATATTTGCTATAGATATAGCTCCCTTTGCCCCCAGTTCTAGCTCCTTAGAAAGTTTTGTCATCTAGTTCATGTGAATAAGATATCGCTTATTTGGGCTTGGGAGAAATCTTATAAACATTTATAAAAGACTTGCTCTGTAGTGCCCAAGGAAAGGACAAGAGCAGTGAACACAAACTGAAATACAGTATATTCCATTTAAACATAAGAAAATGATCTGTTGTTGTATGTGGAAATGGCCAAGAACGTGAGAGGTTCCTTCCAACTGATCCGTGATTTTGGAGCTCTTGGAGTGGTGCCAGGGTTTACTGTGTGAACAATGAAAGATACTGGTTTGTTTCATGCCTTTGAGGATTCTGCTATAGCTGCATAAATAATATAAACTCCATTAGCACCTTAATCTTAAAATTACTACATTTTGTAAGTAATCTTCTTTAAGCCAGCATATTCTTCTGAATCCACAGTTAAGTACTTCAGAAGACCTTGTTAGAACTGCCAAGCGTCTCTTTTGGTTAGAGTTACAAATTAGTAAAACTCTTTCCATATCTAGGACTAAAGCATAATATTTGTATTAGAACCATAGAGAAAAATCTTCTAATCAAAGAGCATCAACTTTCTTGTCTTAAATTCAGCCCCTTATCTATGTTTGACTCTCTGTATACAGTGATGAATAACCACCAAAGAATTTATTCCAGCCATGTTCTCCTCTATGACAAAGGAAGTGTCACAAATTTCAGCTGGTTTTGGTAGTTAAGAACTACATTGTATGATTTTAGTTGGAACTTTGGGATGATCAGATACAGTTAAAGTGGTTTAATCAGAATATTTGCATGCTACTGAAGAAATTTACTTTTAGAAAATACAATATAAAACAAATATTGCTTGGATTTTAAACTTGACTGTTATTCTGCACTTTGTAACCTCTACTTTCATTAATGTGGTGAACAGGAGACATAGCCCTTGAATGTTATAGGGAATGATTTATATCACCTGTGTCACAAGTGTGTTAATTACAGCCCGTGACTGGCTGTTTGGCTCCAATGTCTAACTCCAAATTCTAATTAAATAACTCCAAAAACCTAACTGACTCTGAAATCTAACTGAACTTCTCCAAGAAGGATTTATAAATGCTAACATTTCCAGAAGAGATATGAAAGCTTGTGTGGCATATGAACTGCAGATTAAGCAGCCTCCAAGAAGGCCAGGACATGCTAGCCCATAACAACCTTTACAGGACAGTGCAGAATGTTACTTTATTAAAGTCTGTATTTAAAGAGCTAGCAAGCTTTGCAGACAGTCACTTGATTTAGAAAACACTTTTTTTGTATATATAAGTACAGTATATATTATCTATTTTCTATATATGTTTCAGTTTTTGTAATGCTGGACCTTTGCAAAAATGCGTTTTATTGTTTTGCCACACAGTTCTCCAAAGATATAATTCTCAATGTCATTGCAACACTTTGTCAAACAAATTGTCAAAATAAGGGGTTATTTTATTAAATCATAGGGCTAAGAAAGATCATAGAATCATTAAGGTTAAAATCATCAAGTCTAGCCATCAAACCAGCACTACCACTTTAACCCCTAAACCACTAAACCACATGACCCAGGGCCAGATCCAGCTGATCACCCAACAGTGAAAAACTTTTTCTAATATCTAATTTGAATCTCCGCTGTCTCAGTTTAAGGCCACTTCATCTGATCTACTCACTGTAGGCATCATAAAGAGACCAGCCCCCATCTCACTAAAGCCCCCTTTCAGGGAGTTGTAGAGGGTGATGAGGCTCCTCCTGAGCCTCCTCTTCTCACAACTAAACAAACCCAGCTCTCTCAATTGTTCTTTATAAGACATGTTTTCTAGACCTTTCATGAGCCTTGTTGCTCTGCACTGGACATGCTCCAGCACTTGAATGTCCTCGAGGGGCCCAAAACTGAATGCAGAACTCAAGATGTGACCTCACCAATGCTGAGTACAGTGGGAACGATACCACTGAATTGTACAGACTTGCTTGTATAACACAAACAACATAATTTCATCTACTTTGCTTAGAATAGACCTCTTTTAACTGGATTTTGTTCAGAAGGTACTTCCTAAAATTCTCCAGTTTTTGTCCAAATCTATTATGTGATCAAGAATCCATTACTTCATAACTAACTCCAAAAGTATCCTGTTAAGTGCTCCTCCTCCCACCACCCAGCTCCTTCCTTCAAATTTGTACTCAGCTAGAGTCTCCTCACAGTTCTACCTCCTACTTACGTCTTTGAGTGGAGACTGGCTAACTATTTGCATGTATTCTTCCTTGTATACATTGTAATTAAGTTACCTCTCTGGTTTCTGCTGAATAAAACACAATTGGTCCTTTGGAAAAAGCTTGTCTAGCTGTAGAGTAATTTTCTTCAGTTTCTGAACTCTTCAACTTTCAAATATCCTCTAAAAATCTGTAGTCTTTAGTATCTGCAATATTCCAGGTAGGGTTAGTGAACCGCTGTGAAACCAGTGGCTAAAATACAGAGAGTGGAAAGCTAAAGCTTTTTTAAGACAAGTGCTGTTAGGGTAAAATACAAAATCTTAACCACAGAAACTTCTTTTTCTATAAACTAATGTTTCCAACTCTGAAGATTTGCTATCTGCATCTTTAAGATGTGATTCGTGTTGGTTACATCTAGAATGGGTTGCACAATAATTTTTAGAATTGGAAATTGACATGTGTGTTCTTCAATTTGCTTTGCTGCAAGATTTAGAACTTTTTTTTTTCCCACATGTATTTCAATGAAGTTTCATCACTCAAGTGTCTGGAAGAGTTATTCTGTAAAAGAACAAATTAACTTGACTTAAAAGTTGGTCCATCAGCTTTAAAATTCGCCATAAGTCTCTCATCCAATAGAAGACTTTTGTGACACAGTTCTGTAGGCTTACTGCCTCGGAAATTGTCCCTGTTGTTACACAAATCTGTGTTACACCCTCACCTTTTCCCCCCTAAACTGAGAAAGAAATAAGTGAGAGCAGGATTCTCTATGAATGAATCCATATTCATCAAGAGGAAATTTCTTTGGAGAATTTTTGACACAGAGACAGACCTAGGCTCATTGGCCTAGACAGATCTTAAAAGTCACTTCTCTACTCTCATGGACCAAAGAGAAAAAATTAGGGAATTTAGTCCCATCAGCCTGAAGCCCAATGTGTGAACATAGTATAGTGTCTCTCTGAATCATGTGAGGAAATCCTATTTATGCCTGTACATCATAGTTTTTGTTATCCTTTTGTTGTCCTTGAAGATAAAAAGGGTTCTGAAAGGAAAAAGGAAATTAAAAGCTCAAGCAATTAATTCTTTCCTACCCAGCATTCTCTTCCTGTGGTTTTTTTTTTTTTTTTTTTTTTTTTTTTTTTTTTTGTGTCAGGGTACAAAATAGAGTGAGGTTTAAATGGTTTATCATAGGAGCAATAACTAATTTAAAAAATTTTGGGTGAAATTTTAGAATTAAACCTATCAGAAATGACACATTACATTAAGTATTTAAAGAATTTGGTCTTAGTGAAGATTTTGGGCTTGTATTGGTAGGCTCATAAGGTGTGTAACACTAAGGAAGAGAGACAACATTTGTTGTTAAAACTGCCAACAGACTCAACATTTAACCTTAGGTATCTGTGGAGAAGTTACTATAGTTGAATATAGTGTGAAGGAGGATCTTATTACTATAAGATGCACAAATATCACCTTGAGTATCAAAACATTGCACCAGTGTCATTGTGCTATGCTGAATTGTTCCTGGTCCTCAGGCCCTTGTACTTTCTTATTTCCCATATTGTAATAATAGAACTTCTTACTTAATTTTTTAAAAAGTTATATTTATTTTCTAATATTTCAGAAGTATTGTATTTTCCATATTTGTAGCATAACTTTGTTTTGTCATGGTAAGTTAGTGCCTTCCATGATGTTTAATACTACACAATATAAATATTGAAAAGGAATAAAGAAGAGTCAAAATTGAGTGACTGTTGTGGAAAATGGTTTAAAAGTATGTTAAGAAAATTATTTTCTGAACTGTTAGGAGTAAAAATTTTGAAAACTTTATTTTCAAACTTTTTATGCCTAACTTCATTATTAGATTTATTAAGGTTCTCTGTGAACAGAAGTTACAGTAGTTTATTCAAGATCAAGATTCTTTGTCTTAGTTTGAGTACAGGATGAAGCTCCTTTATTTTTGGATGTGCAATGAATACAGATAACAGAGCTTCGATTTTTTGCTTTCTGCATCAGGACCTTGATCCAAGGCCAGCTCAGTGGAAATGCTCTTATTGATTTCAGTGACTTTGGATCAGACTTCAATTCTGTTGTGACTGGATTGAAAACCAATATACTTATCTCTTCAGAATTTTACTTATGTAGTTTATTTTAAAGTGTTTTGTCCTGCTGCAAATCAGGAAATTATTCAAATAATTCAACCTACTTACTATTTAACATATTTTTTAGTCAGCAGTCAAGATAATGAAATACTTAATTGAAATTTAAGCACTTAAAATAACAAAAATGTTGCTGATAAGAGTAATGGAAGAAACAGAAAAGCAGGAAAAAATTTACAAGGATAATTCAAACCACTTCATCTGTAAATAATGAGAATTTAATGAGGTTGATATACAAAAAGGCTCTCACTTGTTGAGGTAAAAAACATTCCTTTTTCATATTAACTGTCTTTTTAGCAATATTCTTAGAACACTGAAAGCAAAATATTAGGTGAATATAAATAGTTTTCATGGAACTTTTTTCTTGCTCCTAGAAAAATCAGTTCACCTATGGACTTCTGAGAGGAACACATCATCAAGCATCTGATCTGCCAAAAAAAAAAAAAAAAGAAAAAAAGGCTCAGGAGACTCATAATCTGTAAACAATAGACCACCTCTCTTAATTGAAAACCTGAAACTCTGAGTTCTTGTGATATAGAATGTGCCCTTAGGATAAGTTTTGTAAAATACTAAGGTCCAGAGCTAGCAAAGAAATAAGAAAGTGACATTATGGCATGGGTCCACACTATTCAGACATTATTCTTTCAGATCAAAATATCAGAATTACGGGGAAAAATTTCACGCTGACTATTATAATGATTCGAGTACACAGGTAGCACTGCCAGTGAGACAGTTGTTCCATCTGTTCCATGAATTATCCCCTGGAGGTACAGGACTCTCCATTTACTATAGAAAAATCACAATAGATAGATTAAATGGTTTGGTCAACTGTTAGAAAACGAAAATTAGGTAAATTGAGACCCACACTGGATATTGACTCAACTGTGTGAAGTATCTCCTAATAACTTATTTTAAAAGTCAAAAGAGAACAATTATGTATATTCTGATATGAGAAGATGGACCTGTATGGACCTCTTTCTGAATATTTTTTTCAGGAGTTTATTAATTGCTTTCAACTTTGAAAGCACTTCTGTAGTTTATATTAATGATACAATATTTCTTGTCAGCAAAATTGTAAAGCTTAGGGGGTGAGGAAGATGGGGAAAAAACCCCAAAAACAAGAACCTGAAACAAAAATACCAGGAATTATTGTAAGGAAGAAATTACATGATCTAAGATTTGAAAAAAAAAAAAAAGAAAAAAAAGGAAAAAAAGGAAAAAAAAAGAAAATACTGTGTTAAACTGAAAAGTAGATGACAAGCTACTGATGTATAGCTCTGAGTAGCTGTCTCAGTTACCTATCTCTGATGAAGAAGGTTTATTGCCAGGACATCATCGAACGTTGCAGTTGAGAGTGCCCTGAGAGGGCATTCTCAAATGGGAGTTTAGTGTTCAAGCAAGAGTGCAACATTTATTGGAAGGATTAAGGTACATTAGGTAAGTGGAACAGAAAAAAAACAGGCTTCAATGAAAGCCTTAAGGATTATGACAGCATTTTGGGTCTGGAGTGGGGAAAAAACCCACAAAACTGAACATAACATCCAAATTTTTTTTCTGTGATTTTCAGAAACATCAAAAACAATCTGAACATTATCATAAAAGACATGAAAGTCTTTGTAATCAATAGTTTTGTTTATGTCATCCAGAGATGTTCACAGTTAATAAAAAGTATCAACAAGGTTTATGCTGACAGATACAGAATTATGTGCTTAAAATAGTCTGACAAACTATGTTGGTATGTGTCAGCCAATGATAATGATTTCTCTAAGTATTAAAGGGCTCAGTGGACCTGTCAAAAGTAAGAGGGTTTTACAAGTGGCAAAACTTGCTGTTGTACTACTACAAGAAAATTTTTACAGGTCAGCAATCAAAATATTAGAGAGCAACATGGGCATAAAACCCATATTATCGTAAAATAATAGAAGGGTTTGGGTTGGGAGACCTAATCCACTACTTCTTTAAACAGTTGAAGGTTTGCTCTTCCAAAGATCAGGATTCTGATTTACTCTTTGCCAGTATCATGATCCTTGACTTCAGGAACTCCCCCGTAGCATGGTTGCTACAGCCCAGGCTGCCTCCAATCCCAACCAATCTAATGAGCTTATTCACACTGGTGAACACCAGGTTCAGTAATGCTTCTCTTCTATTTACTTCATCCAGTACCTGGACCAGGAAGCTGTCAATGCACTCCAAGAGTCCCCTGAATTGCCTGCAGCCAGCTATGTTACTTTCCCAGCAGCCATCTCCCACTACAGTGAAAGCCTGTGAGTGTCATGATTTCTGTAGCTGAAAAAGGAGGCCTTGTCAGAGTCTGCCCCTGGTCAGGTGGCCTGTGGGTGACAGCAAACACAAGGTGTCCCTTGCTGTTCGTGTTCTTGATTTTTACCCACAGGCTCTCAACGTGTTTGTGGCTGTTTTTCAGAGGTATTGTTGCCCAAGACAGCTTAACAGGGAAGGAAGTGGAAATTTTACTACCTCAACATAACCTCAGTGTCCACAAGGACATATTTTGACAACATAAAGCTTGCAAAATAGAAAAAAAAATTTGTACTGAGTTTGTGTGACAAGGTTTGGGTAGTGTGGGGCTTCTCTGAGAAACTACTGGAAACTTTCCTTGTGTCTGACAAAGCCAATGCTAGCTGGCTCCAAGATGGATCTGCCACTGGTCAAGACTGAGTTCATCAGTGATGGTAGTAATGCCTCTGTGATAACATATTTAAGAAGAAAAAAAGGTACTGCACTGATGAAATTGTGTCCAGAGAAGAGAGGAGTGAGAGTATGTAAGAGAAACAGCTCTGCATTCACCAAGGCTGGTGAAGGAGGGGGATGAGGTGCTCCAGCTGTTGGAGCAGAGATTCCCCTCAGCTGTGGTGAAGACCATGGTGAGGCAGGCTGTGCCCCTGAAGCACATGAGGCAACTTGTGGAGAACCCCATGCAAGTTGGGGTTGCCCCCAAGGAGACTGTGACTCCATGGGAGGCCCACACTGGGACAGGTTCCTGTCAGCACCTGTGGGCCCATGAAGAGAAGAACCCACACTAGAGTGAGTTTCCTGGTAGGACCTGTAGACCTGTGAAGAGAGGAGCCCATGATGGAGCAGGTTTGCTGGCAGGACTTGTGATACCACAGGTGACCCATACTGGAGCAGGCTGCTCTTGAAAGACTGCACCCTGTGGAAGAGACCAACACTGCTGAAGTTCATGAACTGCAGCCCATGGGAAGGATTCACAGTGAAGAAGTTCATGGAGGACTATCTCCTGTGGGAGGGACTGGAGGAGGGGAAAAAGTCCTCTCTCTGGGGAGGAAGCAGAGGCAGAAACAATATCTGATGAACTGACCATAACCCCCACTCCTCATCACTGATGTGCTGCTGAAGGGAGGAGGTAGAGAATTAAGAATAAAGGTAAGCCCAGGAAGGAGGAGTGGGGGGGAAGATGTGCTTAATATTTGTTTCTTCTTCTTGTTATCTTACTCTGAATTGATTAGCAACGAATTCTATTAATTTTCCCAAATAGAGTCTGATTTGCCTGTGATAGTAATTGGTGAGTGATCTCTTCCTGTCCTTATCTTGACCAATGAACCTTTCATCATATTGTTTTATCTCCCCCTTTGTCCAGTTGAGGAGAGGATTGATAGAGAGGCTTTGGTTGGTACCTGGCATCCAGCCAAGGTCAGACCACTGCAATACTCTTTAAAAATAAAATAATATTTATAACTAAAGCAAACAAAGATTTATTGTCTTATTTGATAGAGTTCTTAATAAAAAACAGAAGAAGATGTTATATATATATATATATATATATAATTATGCAATTATATATATTAGTGGACAGGAAAAAATCAAGATCATAATCTTGCCTGATCAAAAGCATTCACAGTTATGCAAATGAGAATTCATGGAATAAAAGCTAGACATCTCTTTTGGGAAGAAGAAATTCTGAATGACTCCTGAAAGGTGATTATGGTATGATAAATTTTAATTTCATTAAAAATAAGGACACAGACATCATATTCTCAATGAACTCTGTTGTCCAACCTAAGTATACATATAGTCTTTAGTAAAAAATAGAAGAGAAAACATAATTTCTGAAGGCAATTATAGAAACACATTCACAAAGCAAAACGTGCCAAAACCAGGTTGACACAGACACATTTTCCCATCTGCCAAAGCAAGCACTTATAAATATTGAATAATTAACACACAAAGTAAAATTGCAGCAATTTTGTTACAGGAAGCCCCAGCTTACTAGCTATATGTAGTTGCTTCTTATTTTATGCTCATGAGAACTTGCTTATGCCTCATTTATAGGGTGAGGGGAATTATACAAATTAGCTACTGACACTACAGAGCCCAGACATATAATTGAACACCAATGTGGGTGATGTAAAATGTCATTATGTTAAGGATTCATTCCCTTGTTTTTAAATAATAGCTGAAGGAACTCATAGGAGCCAGGAACTTTATGGAAAACAAACTATTCTGCTAATGCATAAGAAGAACAAAGAATGCAGTAAGAAGCCATCAGGGAACCTACATCTACAAAGAAAGGCACAAAAGAAGACAGGCTAAGGCAAAGCACACTTTTGAGTCAAAATGGGTTTTTAAACTGATATTTTTCTTTACAGCTTGTGATAGCAGAAGCCATTTAAATCCCAAGTTTGGCTTCAGAAAGCAGATTTATCAGTATGTGGCTTGAGTGTATTGAATATAAAATCACATGGGTTATATCCGAGGAAATGAAGAGTATTGATTCGTAAAGCTCTGTGTGGGTGGACCTGGTATCTTCAATACTCACTGGTTTAGTGTCTTATAGCATACATCAACTTTATTTAAGGCTAGGAATATATATTTTTACTTTTTTGCCATTGTTTCATTTGTTTTTTTTTAGTTAAACCTAGAAGAAAACAGTAACAATGCATGATGAGTGAACTAGAAAAAATATAGAAATAGCATGCTCTAAAACTGCTGAGATTACTATATGTTCACTTATGTTCTACAACTACTGAGGTTATATGAAATCAGTTTTTCTACTATTTACAAGCATTTGAAGACTATTTGCCACAATAAGATGATAAAAGTCAACATTGTCAACACTGATCAAAAAATTAAAATTATATTGAACATTTCTGTGATGTACATCTGCACAGTTTGATCTGATTTTCTTGCTTCTCTTTTGCCAGTCCACACAACTGACTTACTTTCAATTGAGTATATAGACAGTTGATTTTGACTTTCTTAATTCATTTCTATGGACCTGTTTCCCAGTTTTTGTATCATCGTAATTTTTCCTGAGTTCCTATGAAGCTTAGGCCTTTCCTAAGAAGTTAATTCTTTCCTCCAGAAAAATGCAGCCCCTTTACATAGTGTCTCTACTTTCAGCTCAGGATGTGTAAAATTTCTGTGTAAAGAGGGAAAGCAGGAGGAAAGCAGAATAAGGTAAAAAAGAAAAATAAATGCTACTATTCAATCTTTACAAAAGATGGCAGATTTATTGTTGCTTTCAATTAATTGTCACTCACTTAAATCCAGATTTTGTTGTTTTGGATTACTCATACTTTTAATGCAGTATCAGACTTCCTAATTTCAGATTTATTGGTTCTATGTGTTCTAGAATTACAATTGCTAAGTATCATCATCACCTACAATAATTCCTAGAACTGTAGCTCCTTAAGTCAGAAGTGACCTTTATGATCAGTCAGTCTAATATCCTACATAACAAGAGCCATATGAAGTCAGATATATGAAGGCATATATCTATCTCAATAACTTACACTCCAAAGAAAATAACAGTTAATGGTCAAGTTTAATATGAACTGAATATCTGAGTTAGCTGGAACTCACTATGTGGTTCATTAAGGGTTGCCTTTTTATGGTTCCTAAATGAAGTGTTCAACATCACAGAATTTATTGCTCTAATTTGCATATTGTTGATGCAGGTAACTGCTGTCTTTACTGGCAGATTCAACTGGGAGATAAAGGAATGATTAAGCACGGATAAATGAAGTGCTTTTGCAAGCCTTAGCTTTTGGAAGCTAAGTTCTGGCTGCTGGGCAGGAGAACTAAGGCTAATACCTCAAGAGCATTCTTCAGTCCTGACACCTCTTTATTCAAGACCTGAGAACTAGGTAGAAATGGTGTAGACAGGAGGGATATAGGTATGTTAGGAGCTGGGGAATTTCTCTGAAGGAGTAAACTGCATAGGCAGTATGGCCTGAAACTTAATCATAATGGAGTCAGGTAAAAAAAATTAAAAGTGTTGTAGATTAACCTTTTGTATAAGAACTGGCAGAAATATAAGATATGCAAAAGGACACTGGGCTCAAAGTGATACAACTGCTTGTGTCTTACCTCTGGGGACAAGAATAGGGACAGGAAGAATATGGTAAGTGCAACTGCAATAATTAGGCAAGTGAATCTAGCATTAGAGGTAAATACATAAAAAGAGAAGGAAGAACATAAAAATAGCAGTCAAAAAACCCATGAAATTTACTAAAAGATTGAAGGCTATAAAGTTGGTTTTGGTTTTGTTTTTTTTTTTAATATCAAAGCCCAAGTAATATTTGTCCCACAATTCAAGGAAACAAAATGATTGAAGCACTCTACACCAAACAATCACAGCACACTGAGAAAGTTAAGGAAACTATCACAAGGAAAAGGCTAACTTTTAAAAATTGAAAGGTTTGCTTGAATGAGAACAGTAAAGGAAATTAGAGAGGCTAAAAAAGAATTTGAAATATGAACAAAGAATGCTCAAACTGACATTAAAAATCTTTCATAACAACTATCACTCCTGGTAACTTAATCTGTGGCCTATATTCAACAAAAAGGCTACAGAGATTCTAATGGCCTGTTAAAATAAAATTTAATAGGTGATTTTTGAAGAAAATCTGCAACTTTTCTTCAGAGATAGGACAAAAGGCAGCTGGTGCTTTTATCAAAATATACCACCCTAAAAAAAGCAATGTATTATTTTCAGTGCTGAGCTTTTTGGGCTGGAAGTCAGCTTGAGGAAGACAGAAGTCCTCTATCAACCTGCACCTCAGGAAGTCTTTCACCATCCCCACATCACCGTAGGCAAATCAGAGCTTAAGTCAGTCCAGCAGTTCACCTATCTGGGAAGTATCATTTCCTCAGATGGTAAGGTTGACAAAGAGATAGACAACAGGTTAGCAAAGGCATACAGAGCTTTTGGAAAACTCCATAGAAGAGTCTGGCGCAATAAACACCTGAAGAAAAATACAAAGATCAAGGTCTACAGAGCCATTGTACTGTCCACTCTTCTTTATGGCTCTGAATCCTGGGTTATCTATTGCCACCACCTGCGACTCCTCGAGCACTTCCATCAGCGCTGCCTCCGGACAATACTAAACATCCACTGGACAGACTACGTGACTAATGTGTCTGTTCTGGAGCAGGCAGAGGTCACCAGCATTGAGGCCATGCTGCTGAGAACGCAGCTGTGCTGGGCAGGGCACGTCTCCAGGATGGAGGATCACCGCCTCCCTAAGATTGTGCTCTATGGTGAGCTTGCCACCGGCTGCCGCAAGAGAGGAGCTCCGAAGAGGAGATACAGGGACTCCCTCAAACAACACGTCAGCCTTGGCCATATTGACCACCATCAATGGTCCGCTCTGGCCTCCAATCGGGAGGCATGGAGGCACACCATCCATAACGCTGCTGCTTCCTTTGAGAGCACACGCAGGATCAGTCTGGAAGAAAAAAGACAGCACAGAAAGAACCGTGCCTCGCCAATACAGCCTGTGGAGACTCCACTGTGCCTTTTGCGACTGGACTTGCCTATTGCGCATTGGCCTTTTTAGCCACCAGCGCGCTTAAAGCAAGCGTGGGGAGAGCCCTTGTCAAATCTTTGTTCGCGAAGCCCAGCCATGATGATGTTGATGAGTTTTTATCATGTAAGATGTACCAAATCCAGTCATCAATAATTCCACTGTGCAAGTCCACTAGGAGCCACAAGTTGTTTGTATAGGACAGCTGAGACACAGTTATATGTGGCTTCTCTGTTTTCCCACCCAGCTGTGTAATTAGGCATTCTTCCATTGCAGTATTAGAGCAGACCAATGGAACCAAAACACAAAATAGATCGATCTGATCCTTAAGTTTTTTTTCAGTCAGTTGTAGATAAACGTTTCTTCTTGAACACTGGGGTTAGTGTTTAATTCCAAATTAAGATTTTACTAGAAAAAATCTGCTTCACTTGGTTAGCTGTTTCTTCCTTCATTTTAGGTAGGGAAGGTAGGGATCAGCAAAACATTCAGACACAGGGGCAATGCCATACTGTTTAAAGATGAGAGATCTTCCTCTGTACTATGACTTGGGTACCTCTTTTCTATCAATCTTTCTGTACTATACGTGCTATGAATTTGAGATAGAATCTAACTCTTAGTATTTCACTAAGGTAAGGTTGCTTCCCTAATCTGCAAGATCCATATCTTTCTCTTTTTTTACAGCAGATAGGACTAGAAATGATCTTGGGTTATCAAGTCCAGTTCCCCTGCTATCACAGGGAACCGCATCATCTAATCCCTTCCTTTAATTTATCTAGTTCCACCTTAGCAACATTCTTGCCCCACTAATACTACTAGAAGTATGCTCCAGAACCAGTTTGCTATGCTTTAAACTTTTGGCTATTTGAAACGAAACATATTTATTAATTATATGAACTCGTAACAGCATATTATTGGAAGTGGATAACATTAGTTAATTGGCTAAATCTAATACCCTCATGACTTCCCATGGTGAAGAATGACATACATACAATATTCAGCATGGTATCTTAAAAGCCCACAACACGATGATAACTCCATTGAGATATTATGATTAATATCAACTTTACAATCTCATTTTGAAAATCCATTTTATCTAAGCCTGTTCTGGGATATATTAGTCAGGTATTTCTTTGGTTTATTTCCATATAGAATAGGCAGTGATGTGTGAACTACTAAAGCTTCTTTTCAGGTATAGGAACAGTTTCTGTAAGAAAGCTCACTTCAAGGTTCATTAGGAATATCTTTTCATTGTTGCAAATTGCTCAACACTCTCTTCTTTCTAAACATTAGCTGAGGCTTTGGTTCAACCAGTAAAATGTAACTTTTGAAGTTAGAAAGGGAAAAGATAATCTTTATTATAATCATTGATGCAGAGAAATGTAACCCTATAGTGTTCCCTTCTCCTTAGGCTTTAAAGCTATTTGTTTTTAACAATATCTGATGTTGAGTTCAGTTTGGAGAGTGAGTACATCACAGTAGGGTGGAAAAGCCTATTTTAGTCAAAGGGTGGTGGCATAAGCATGTGAAACATGAGTTACTCTGAAGGCTAACCAAATTTTGTACCTATTTCAAAAAACATACTTTGAATTGTGTCCACAATGGAAGGGGAAGGATAGGGAACCTTCAGAAATGCTTGGCCTTTATTTTATATTTCTCTGAAGCTCATGGAAGAATTTAAAACAACAAATAATTTTCTAAAGCTCTCATACCTTTCAGAACACAGAGATACAAAAAATGCTGTTGGAACAATGTCTAATATAATGCAGTGGTCATTCACTGAAGGGGTTGAGACTCCAAAAAACTCAAACATTTAGAAAATCTCAAAGCTCAAGGATTTTTTTTTTTTTTTTGGGTAAGTTATGATGTCTAATTTTACTTCTACTTTTTATAATTTTCATTCAGTTCCAGTCAGAAGCTAAACCGGAGCTCTTCCCACAATATGTAGTGTTTTTTAGGGGGGAGCTCTCCCATGCTCATTTTTTTATGAATAGCTTGATTTAGTCAGGTGTCTACTATATGTATCATAATGGGCAAAATATATCAAAAGGAGGTAATTTTATTTAGCATCTGATTTAATACCAGCAGCTCTAAAAAATATTTTATGAACTGATATGTGCAAAAAAAAAAAAAATTTAATGAGGGTAATGTTGTCAAGGACAGTGTAGTTTTCACTTTCTAAGGTGCAGCACTGATTCAAGCGATGACATGTTTAAAAGGCAATATTAGTGACACCTTAAAAAAATTACTCTAGCTGTACCATTTGCTGAACCTGCTCCTTAGCCACTAAATTGCAAAAATTTGATTAAGTCTAAAATCTGATTAATTCACTGGAAAACTCTTAGTTTGGAGTAAGTACTTAAAATGATATCACTATTTCTATGTACTGAGAGCCACAATCTCTACTAGTAAAAGAGTTCATGCAGCAGTCATCAAAATAGTCTTTCCTTGTCTCTCTCACAGAAACTAACATCTCTATTACCAACCAGTATTACTGCACACACAATCACTGTATTGCCTGATGGATTTGTGTTCAGAAATCCTACTTGTTTAACTACACTGCTCTGACATCTTTTCATCTTACTCATGAGGACTACCTATAGCTCTTTTCATCTTCATTGTGTGGTATTCCTTTGGTATGGAGTTATGTGTTGCAGAATTTTTTTTGCTTCAGCCTGCTAGAATGTTAATGAAAATCAGAATATGTAACTATAATTAAGGTAGGACATGTACAATATATCTTTTGATTTCATAATACATTACTGTTTCAGGCAATTAAATACTGTAGGCTTTTATTCGTTTAAAAATACATCAATATCTTAATTTTCTATAATTATATGTATATCCAACTCTCACATATGCTTATCTTGAACATTCTCATCTTAGGGATATGATGTTTTAAAATTATTTTTTTCTAACTTTGAAGACTTCAGACATTTCCCTTACACTCGATATTTACAGACAACACCAACTCAACCATCTTTGAATAACAGGCCATTCATTTATTTAATAGCAAAAATGAGATCCTTTACTGAAATCCCCATATTATCAGGAGGAATTAATTTTGGACAAAAGCCATTAATAATTTCATGTTAAAGGTAATGCCCATCACAAGGCCACAAGCTTGAATGAATATGCAGTGGTAAGATAAGTATTCAAAAAGAATCTGTTATCACCTGATAACCTCCACAAGAAATTTGATCCATGGTAGAAACAAAAGAAATAGAAGAGGGCAGAGAGAAGCACAAGCAGACAGTAACATATGAAGTCTAACCAAATCCTGCTTTCTCTTCTGAAGTATTAATTAATTTCTCGCATGAGTTTTACAAATTGCCACTGTGGTCATTTCATTCATATGTTGTGCTTAGTCTACATTGTTTATGTGGTAATCAAATAACGCACAATCAGTTGTTAGTCACCCTTATTGCACCAGTGTGGCCTGTTAGAGCTCTGCCACCAAACGTTGGGCAGTAATAGGATGTTATTTAGTCACTAAGAAAAAGTTCACGCTGCTTATTTAATTGACAGCTTAAAGCATAAATTTTGTATAGCTGGGTGCTGCATATAAAAGGCCAAACTTGCATTTCATTTCACACTATTGCCTTTGAATTTATTGGCTTCCTTTGTTGTCCTTGGGGAACCACTTTAAATGCAAGAAACTATAGTTACAATAGTTAGAAAGGAATCAGTGGTTACAGGGGAGGTGATGAAATAGTAAATAAAATAACCATTTATAGCTGTTTTAGCAGTATGCTTTTATGTATGCTTGGACTTGCATGTCAATAAAGCACAAACTAAGATTTAAAACCACACAATTTCAAAGGTAACATGCAAAACAACCTGACTCTTCTGCCAAATTCCACCCTGCGGGTAATGGCATGCTTCAAAATATTGCTTGGCTAGGTTTTTAATTCTGGCAAAAGATATCTTCCACAAAATTGTTCTGTTCTGCAGCATAGCAGCACTAATTTATAATCTGTGCTTCAGTAGCAAGAGGCTTTCTGTCTTTCCTTCTTCCATTTAACAATTATATTTACTTTATTCCCTCTTCTCTTTTATTCTAGTTACTGTAGCAACTGCATTTTTGAAAAACTGTAACAAAAATCGGAGCTTAAACAAAGGACAGGAAAACCTGAAGAGAAGTTTTTCTGTGTGTCTACTGATGAGATGTGTAAGATATAATAATACAGTGCTGACCTCATGTATTGTATTTTCTACTTGGACATCTCCTGGCAGTTTGCACAGAAAATAAAATGACTTATGTGATTTCATAGATGGGAGGAAAGGGTGGAAGTAGAAGTGAAAAAAATTACATACAAGGTGTCCCCGATTACTGCTAAAACAAAGCAGGTCTCTTCATTACATTTTCATATGCTCTGGACCAAAGGGTCTTTGCATATTATGTTTGCAGTTTTCCTTAAAACACATCAGTTACATACTTGAATACAGCTTGGGAGAATCCCCAACAACTCAACAGAACAGCAGTGATTCACTAGCAAGGGTGTAAGGTATGATATGGATAATTTGTCCACAAGGAATTGGAATCAGATGATGTGGACTACTAAACATCTTAGTTTGTCAATTATTTTGGGTCCTTGTCACCCTCACTGGATTAGAAAGCAGGAATGAAGCAGCTGATGGCTTCTCCACATATAGTCAATGGGTCATTCATTTCTCTGCGCTCCCTAACCACTGCATTGTCACACATGTTCACTCTTCATTGTCACATGCAATACCATCATCTATGACTTTTTGTCAGGACATTGTCATAAAAAATAGAGCACATCCTCAAGATCAAAGAAGTGATGGTGTGTAAAGTGCACATTACCTAATCTGTAGCAAGGAGAAATCTACAGTCAGATAGACATTTACCTCTTCAAGAAAGCAGTAGAAGCAATTTATGCTCCTGAGCAGCATTTTCTTTCTTATCACCATAGCTCTTGTTGTTCTTTATTTCCCCACCCTTCTTACAGTTTATTTTACTGCTAGTGTATTGCTTGAAAGAGAACTGATGCACACTTTACACCATAGAAGTAAAAAGCAATAGTAATTTTATCTGTTTCAGTAAATTAATTAATTTTTCATAATCCACTTTACCTAACTAATTGAAACTCGTCCCTTATGGATTTGAAAATATTACAAATCCACTCATTCAGTATTACAATCAGATTTGGGTTTTCTCACAGGGCAGTATCTGTGATTCCTGATCCGATTCCTGACAAATAGAAGCAAGCTTCCATTATTGACATAATTATGTTTTCTTACCCGATTTTTTTTTTTTTACCACCTTTTTCAAATCTAAGATATACGTTCCTGCTTATGTAATTTTATTATCATTCTGCAAAAACACACACACTCTTGATTACTGCAGATAGCAAAGAGATATCTTCATATACAGGAGTTGTCACCTGGGAATTTTAAAATTATCTAGTTTAGAGATTTTGGGAAGCAGCTTGCTCATTTCTTGTCTTCCCTTGTTTTTGTCATTGGCAGTACATCTGCAAAATGAAAACTATTTCTGTCCTTTTGTCTTGGATGCTTCTGGGCAATAGAATGCTAAAGACACTTGTTTACAAGGCAGTGAGAATAGGAGCACATACCCATTTTGGTAGATGATCTGGGTTACTCTTCACACCTCCCTGTTTTATTGATTCACTAAATAGAAAGACTAATTCAAGTGTATGTTCTGTATATTTGCTCTGGTCTCACCAGAATTCTTCACCCTCCCCTAAGAGTAAACAAAATCATTTTGTCTTTCTGTCTACCAGTACAGTGACAGTGAAGTAACCATCAACTAATCAATTTTGTTGCAAAACTAATTTTTATTTTAAACAAACATCACCATACTTTGTTGACACAATTAAATTATTTGAGTGTTATGTCACATGCACCCTAGGGAGCAGGTAGAAGCTACTGCAGAAATCATGACATACATGCTTCTGCATCAAATTAAATATTTTCCCCTTAGTCCTAACACCAGCAGCTGTTAGATACTGTGGCTTACTAAATATGGCCTATATAATGAGACAGATTCAAGCAGTTCTAGTTCCTCTGTTGAATGCTGAATAAGGCCTTTCTCTTCAAGGCTACTAAGACTTATTGCTGTTGAAACAGTCCTCCTTATGCAAATAAATATCTTTAGTATTCAGGTTTTATAAAGACGAAAAATAGCAGTGGTTTTTATTACTAGGGAGACAAAAAATAAGGAAGCTTGGTAAATGAAATGTGGGAAACTTCCATAGAATTTGGTGCAAAAATATTCTCTTTTTGTTAACACTGTCCAAAAAGGAGTCAAATTAATCCTTTGCAATAACTACAGAAGTTCTTAATAACACTAAAGTTGGAGGTGGCTATTTCTCACAGTTGATACAATGTCCTGGAAAAAGTAATTTACTGATTGTGCAAAAGAACAGAATTATGCAGGTGGATGATACAGCTAATTGACCCTTGGTATTAAGAACAGACATAGTTTGTTTCAAGCTCCATTTTACTTGTTTCCTGTTCCATTGCTTAGAGGACTGCAAAGTTAAGGGTAATTCTTTCACACAACCTGAAAACATAAAGACAGCTTGTTCATATTTGAACAATAAAATCCTCTTAGAAGAACTATAGGAACACGAATTTTAATACTCCAGTAGAAGTAATTTGAAAATATGATCTATAACTGAGAAGAGAATAAGTCACAGCAGATCACTGTCTGAAGCACTGTGCAGATTACTTCTTACTGTAATGCATGTTGGAAGGAAAAGGAAGGAAAAGGAAGGGAGGGGGAGGAAGGAGAAGGGAAGGGAAGGGAAGGGTATTAAAGTAGATTAGTCTAAATGGGAAGAATAGTATAATTATGCCTTGTTTTTTGTGGTTTTTTTTTTTTTTTTTGAGCTGAGTGAAAACTACTTGTGGCACAATAACTGAACTAACCTGTGCTTGAAGGGTCAAATCTTTCCCCTGTTGTGTAGCCAAAGTAAACAAATTGTTCAACAGAGTTTGAGGATGAAGTGAAAATACTCCTATTGGCCATAGATTACCTGTAAAACCAGATTAGAACTGTTGTGTTATATTTGTGGTATCTCCTGCTACTGTTGTGGCTTGTACCTGAGATGTAAGAATTTTCCTCATATGCTTATATACAAAACTAT
>VXBX01006770.1:210542-224424 GCA_013400415.1 Scytalopus superciliaris | reverse complement strand
TATATACAAAACTATCACAATCTTTTAGACTTACCATTACTCTTTTACATACTGTCAAGACATACAGGTAGCAACTTTAAATCCACCAAGTCAGCTCACGGATCCTGTTCTTAAAGTGTTCCACACATAGAATTTTACTACTGGTTTCAAAGATTCTACTTCACAGACATTGATACAAAAATAATATACCCAGAATTGGTTTGGGGGAATTTAAACATTGACTGCAGCTGAATCTCAAGCCAGTGTTATATTACAATGACACTATCTTGCCTTAGATATAAAAAAGTCCCATGCAAAGGATGTCTCTTGCTTTACAATAAATATTAAATGTATTAGAAATCTTGCTATGTTTGTGACATTTTTAATAAAATGGATATATTTAAGTTAAATGTTACCATAACCAATCTGCAGTGTGGTCGTGTAAGTGTGAATTTTCAAATATGTCTCTGGGTTTAAAGAACATATTGTAGCTCTACTTCTCCCAGTATGAATATTCATGCTTCTGAATGAAGTGGGACAGGATGAGCAGAGCTGCTTTTGAAAATATGTTTTATATGTATAACAACACCACAGAAGTCGTGTGTTCACACATTCAATATGATACGAGAAGTATGTATTTGTTAACTTCTTTTTTTTTTTGTTACAAATCTTAGTTGGGATGGACAATTAATAATAATTGCCAAATGCTACCAGCATTGGGGCTGTAATCCCTCAATATTTTATCCTCTTATGTATTAGATAAGTAGAAACTATTTTACATGTTAGAACATTTATACTGAGCCTATTAAGTGCTGGTCCCAGTTTCATAAAAAATGTGATTAGATTCTACTGTGTTTTCTATAGGCATTTTAATCCATTTCAAGCATATACAAACTTCATCCCAAGAACATTGAATAGGCATATATGACATTATGTCCAAATTGAAAAATGCAAAAAAACCAAAACCAAAATAACTTCACTGCTACAACCCCTTGTGTTTTTAACCAGGGTACAGCGGGACATGTCAGTTTTGCAGACTGTTCAGAATCAGCATAGGCAGGGACAGGCGATGTGCACTGAAACTGGTGTATTGCATCTCCGTGATTTTATATTTAGGAACCTAAACTTCATACCAAGTTGTCTGGCCAGTTAACAAGTGTGTTTCATTCATCTGAGATGAAGTGTTAGTCTTATAGGAAATGGATCATACCTAATGATCACGTTTTAATGTTTCAGATTTTAAAGTTTCACAATTTAAATTTGAAAGCATTTATTCCTTCTGGAAAGAGAAAGGATAGATCCTGTTTGGCACTTTTCTACCCTTTGTATTGTTTATTCTTTGCAATTTTTGGTAATGCAGTCCTGGCCCACTTCAGACTCAACAATTATATCTTAGATTGTTATAATAAGCACAAGAATGCCACCCCTCACATACACACAAAATGAATCATGTAAGTTGCATCCTTGCATTTTAAATATTCAATGAGTATGGCACAATATTATTACAATCTTGTTTTGTCTTCCTTTTTATCCAAATGATAATAGTACTGAGTGGAAACAACAGCTAATTCAGGCAGACACTACTTAATGTAGCTCTAAGAGAGCATTTATTGTAAAACAGAAAAAATATTTGTAAGAGATAGCCATTACATTATTGTCATATTGGGAAAATTATCTCATTAATGATTAATATCTAAAGGGAGTTTGTATTGCAAAACACTGAAGAAAGACAAAACCAAACAAACAGAGAGACTAAAAGATTGGGCTGAATCATAAAGGGGGGTAAACACCCACAAAATCTTCTTCTATAATCTGAAAGAGCAGAAACAGTGCTTGCAAGGGTCATCCGGGGGATGACTGTTTTAGAAAATGTTAGAATGACATTTTGAAATGAAAATTTAGGACTAAAGTAGGAAGAAGCACCTTCCAATGGAATAAGTTTTACTGAACTGTCAGTTCTCACTTTCTGGCACTGAAGCAATGTGGAGCAGATCTGAATACAAAGGGATGAGAGGGGAAGAACGATAAAACTATATATCAGAAGCCTGAAAGTGCTAGGTTCTGTTTTGATTTGCATAACATTGAGTTAAAAACTATGGAGACACACAGTGTTTGTGGATTAGAGGAAACAGTCTTTTCTATTCAGTGCTGCAAGCAGAATAAGGCTGTAGCTTGTTGGAGTTCTGGAGTGCTTGATTCTAGAGGTAAAGCTCAGGAAAACTTTACAAGTGAGAATCAAATAACTAAACAAATAATAATAAATAATTGCATGAAGAGATGTTTTTTTCATTTGATGGAAACCTGATGGACATTTTTTGGATTTTTTATTGCAAAACAGAGGAATTTAAATCATTGTCTACCTGTTTACATTTCATGTAGACTTGAATTACTAGCAAGCTTTTTTTCCCCCCTTATTTGTTTTGCAGGTATTTGTAAAGCATTGTTTACAGGCAATTCATCNATTCTAAGGGGGTGTTTCTGGGGAGGGGGTTATAGATAGCAGGGGGGTGGGCTAACTAGACATTGGATGTATTTTCTAGATAGGAAAATTAAGTAGAATCATAAATTTGTAGAATTCTGTGATCCCTGGGAGCGCGCCATGGATTGCTATAGCTAAACTCATAGTAAAAGATCTTTTCTCTGCCTTACCCTGTCGTGGAAGTTTTCTTCCTAGGTATTTCAGGCAACACTGTTTATATTGAATGCTTTGAAATTTAAATAAAATTATTTTAAATCTATCTTTCTTAAATTCCTAATCCCTTGCATTCCTAAAAATCAAAGTTAAATTTGTTGAGGGCTAAATTTCCAAATACTGATTCTTTTTGATGTTAGAAAGATAAAGAGTCAAAATTACCACTCTCTTTCCTGTATGTAAATATTTCTATACAAAGAACAAAGACCTTTTCAACCTATTCAATAAATAAATAATTTCCAAATCAGTCAACTAACATTGACTGTATTTTCATGTTCCTGGATAATTTCTGTGTTCTTCAGAGAAGTTCTTTCTCTTCATCGCTAAACTACTTTCTGCTTTTATCCCAAATTGTTTCATTTTTCAGCTATTAAAGACCCGCTACTACTTTCCTTTCTTCTTCCTTCCTGACAATTACATTCAGCATTAGTGAACATTGTATGTTCTATGGTGTGCCACAGCTGTTATGATCTGTGTTTTACCTGAACTATATAAATTGCCACACTGATCCATAGGTATTTGAGATACTCACTATTCCAGTCAATTATCCTATTAGTTTTTCAAAATATCATAATAACAAAAACATATTGTCTTGCTGAGGATGTTCACTTACTAGCAGCAACACTACCCATGTTTTTTCAGCATTTTTCTTCACAGCATATCTTATTTTGCTGTGTTTGGGACCTGCAGATAGTTCTAAACGTCATACAGCAGTAGAAGGGCCCATTTGAACTCTTCCTTTTCCCATTGACATATAATTAATTTGGTGTTCTGTAGCATCCAAGCTTCAGTATTACACCAGTTAATATATTTAATGTTGAATCTGTTGATGTTGAACCTGATGATATCCTTAGGTCCATCACAATCTGCATGGTTGGAAGTTTAGTGCTAGTGCAGAGCAATTTTGAAATCAGGATCAGAAAGTTGTGAGGACAGAGGCTAGACTGCCCCCCGAGGAATCTGACAGAATCGTGTGCCAAGTCTTGGGGGACCACTGACAGTCACGAAAAACTTAATCCTGTCTGAAGACTGAGCCTGTCTCTGGACAAGCCTCAAAGACTCTATTAACATTTGACAAAATTGTAACTTCACTGTCACCACTGGTAAGATAAGGAGTGTCCTGTGCCCTGTATGGAAACCTGTTTGGCAACAGCCTATTGGTCCCCCTTCCCTTGTGTTCATGAATAATGGATTAGCTCTAGATACCTGCTCTCCCCCTAATTAACATAAAGTAATACCTTAGTTAGGATTATCCATCCCCCATTTAGCATTAATTATAATGACCCACCTACTAGACATATACACAGTGAAACACAGTTTTAAAAAATGTCTTTGTTTTTACCCTGAAACAGAGAATGTGTGTTTTGTGACCATTACAGAAAGACCTCATAGTCTCTATTTGCAAATATTTAGAACTATTGAAGCGTGCTAGACATAGTTCCAATACTGCTTATATTTTAATTATTTTTAATACATGCTGGGATACTCTGTGAATAAGTCATGCTTGCAAACAATTAAAGAGAAGCACACATTGCTGTCAATCTGTCTGTGTGTTTCATGGCTGTCCAAAGAAAAAAACATTTAATTCTTGAATCTGTTTCCTCTCCTGATTTTTCTTTTGATTGCAAGGGAAAAGACTCTTTTATGTTTCAGAAAAAGACATCAGAATAAAATTCTCCTTATTATTTGTAAAACATAATGACATATGAGAAGTATTAATCCCTAGCCTTGAAATGCCTGAAACTATTATTTTTTTTTTTTAAATTAAGTGAAAATTTCACAGGAGACTTTGGATGTTTATCACAAAATACCCATGATTTTTTTACAAGAATATCAACAAGGGTAAGATCTGAGGATATTAGGACCAAATCATCCATGTACAGTAAAAAAATATTAATAACAAGGAAGTGAACAGTATTACTACCTTACAAGAGCACATTTTTTGTGAAAATAGGAGGATGGAACATAGTCCATATTCTTAAGGGCTACCAACTGGGCCACATCAATGTTAGCTTAAATCTGATTGTTGCTTCTCACAAAACAAGCAACAAAACTGGTATCAGTATGAAGACGGCAGCTTAGTGGAGGAGTTTAGGGTGGCTTAATCCTGTCTATTGGTATGGGAAAGGGAGATGGACTACTCACTGCCTCTCCCTAAACACTCATCTCAAATATTTTGTTCTTGTTCACATATACAATATCCTCCATAGAAAGGACATAATTTCTTGTCCTTCCATTGGTACATTAGGTTGAAAAAGACAAATAAAATAAATACCATCTCCACAGCATGAGTCCCCCTTTTCAGAATCTTCAAAGAACTGAGTATATGCCTGTCATGAAATGGGAGGATTAAAAAAAAATCCTTATAGCAGTCTTCTAGAGAGCTTCAGGTTTCCAAAAATGTTCCAGGGGATGATTATCATCTCGGAGAATTTCCTCTCATTAGACACAACCCTTCAGCAAACTCTTCCTCTAGTGAAGACTATTTTTCAAACCTCAGAGTAGGGACAATTTTTCTCATTCCCTCCCTCAGGGAATTTACTGCTCATGAAAGTGCTGGCTCAACAGTCCTGAGGTTGAAGTTGTTATCCACAACATTAATGAATAATGCAACATAGCCTCTAAAATTGTTTCTGTGAAATGACTGGGGTTATTTGGGTCATACCAGAAAAGCTAAGCAAATTAAATTTTTTGTAGGAAATGTTCTTTCTATAGTGAATGCTACTAGGTAGTACTATAGAAGGAAACTATATTAATTTCAATTTTTTTACACCTACATGTCTCTGAAAACAACTTTGCGTCAGTATGACTTAGAAAATGCATTGTGAGACAGTTGCTGAATTTGTGACTATTTTTGAAAGGCAGATTGCTATTAACATCACTGAGATAAGGAGCAGTAGAGGGTTGTTTGCTGTGGGGTTTTTTGGTGCAGATGCTATCTAGAGTGAAACAACACAACTGCTTTCTGCTGCAATGCAAACATGTTACACAGATACAGACCAAAAAAAAAAAAAATTCCACAGTTGCTGCACTGCAATGTAGAAAATATATATCTATTTCTAGACCACAAGTAGCTGGGAGCCACAAGAGAATCCAGTTCAGTTTTTTAATGCTAAGATTATACAAAAACATATTTACATATTTAAAAAAAAAAAGGAAGAACAGTAACTTTGGTGAAGTAGAAAGCATTGAATTTTTGCCTGCTGTCAATAATGTTGCCTGTAAAATGTTATATTCCTTGCTTCCCAAACATTCTGAAATCAAAATCTCACCAAAATTTACTTTTATTAGCTGCACTTTTTGTCCCCAGAGCAATTTAAAGCATGTGGCTTATTTGCTTTAGTTTTCCTTCCAATAATTTTCAGCAAAATGAGAATATTGTAGTGAATGAGAAAATGGAATGGTATCTTTCTGGTAAAAATGCATGCATGACACATATAAGAATATATTTTATTTCAAAGGAGAGAAATTTATATACCAATAAAACAGTTTTAAATAAAAAGATGTGAAAGCTAACTAATATTAATTTATCTTCCATAGGGAAATCCACATTTACTGAGTTTAAAGTTTCACAGACAATAAAACCTTGAAGGCTGATGGATAAAAGGAGTGGGTGGAGAGAAATAATACCCAGATTTCAAAGTAAGAAAAAATATTTTTTACTTTAAAGATAGACATCTGAAAAAAGAGTAATTAACAATCAATATTATGACAAAATAAGGACTACTTGTTTCATGCAATTAATTGAAAAAGTCTCTTCAGAAATGTCCTGTCTCCTGCTCTTCTTTCAAGAAGAAAAGCAATAGAGACCCACACAACACTCTCCTCTTTGACCTCTATATGATGTTTTCTAACCAACAGTCTTCAAGCATCATAGATAACATTGAGGATAGGAAAAAAGTACAGCTTTAGCTATTAATTATCAGATAATCAGTTCAAAGACACATCAGGGTGACTACGACCCATTTTTAGATTTGTATTCTTTACACAGCAAGTGGCCTTCTAAATTAATTGATGATATTTCATATCTAGTAGGCACATGACAACATCTTAGAGGTCGCACTATTGATTAGCATTTTAAGATATAAAAAGATGTTGCCCAGAAAAGTAACATCATCCAAAGTCAGATATTACAGTTGTGTGAGATAAACACACTTGGGATTTCAATCTTTGTTCCCTAGTTCTGTAAACTATTTCATGCTCCCTGACTTAACTACCCAGAGAACATAAATAAATTACTTCATTTTAGCCATAATGCAGTCCTGCTCCACTAAGCCTCTTGACACTCAGAAGGAAATTCTTTTGCAAGCATTTACCTTTTGCCTTTACATCACTGAGAACACTGAAGGCTAATGCCTCAAATCAACCCAAACATATTTCTCCTGTTTTGCCACAAAGCCTCACTTGATCATTATAGCCTTCATGCTGCCCTTTAACAATGCCTTGAATGGACAACTGCTGTCCATCCATTCATCTTCTTCGTGAATATCAAGGATTACTTTGGAAACAGCAGAGCAGAGGAAGCATAGGCTAGCCCTATCAAACTGCAGTGTAAATTAAGGCTTCTGTACCCTCTAATAAAAAATATGGCTCATGGCCAGACGTTATATCTATTCCAAGTACTCTCTCTATCTGAAGCCCAGGAACAAACAATATAATCTGCTTAGCTCTTTCCAAAGTAACATAAATGTTACAATGTCAACTGACAAACATAACACTTATGTTTTCATGGACATGAAAAATATATGCTGGGACTACAGGACTGCAAAGTCCAGGATCAGTAAGCATCAATGGATGTGGTGCACCCATGGAACAGAACTGTATTTAAAGGAGGATGGTTGCCAGGATAAGTGCCCTACCTCTCCTTGGACAGCAGTAACATAACAGTCCCTATTTCACTTCTCTAGTTCCCATTGGCAAGCCTCAAGTAGGAGAAAATATATATTCATACTACATCACAGATATCCAGTCATTACATCCCAGGATAGAGCTTGCCTTTATTTGCCCATACCAAGAGAATGCTCAGGTCCTTTCTAGAAACATGCTACATAGTTGTATCATAGTTATAGAAAACAGTGTAGAGTTTTTGGATCACTCTGATTTTAGGGCTGTTCATGCAACTGGGAAAAATACAATCCCTGAGAAACTCTGTAACATGAAAAACAAGCTGTAAGACTATTTGAGCTGTTACTGGTAGATTTCCATACACTTTCCTATTCTGCACCTTGAGTAAAATACAGTTTCTAGTATCTGAGCACCCCTTATCAATTGAAACTCAGAGATCCAGACATTTTGCTGAAGTCCCTTCCTAGTAACATAAGAAGGACAGGGACAGAATACTTCCGGCACAGAAGAATTTCTTGTACTTAGAATTGCAAAATAGAGATGAAAGTTGTTTGGGGTCCAGGTCATTAAACCTCTGGGAATTTGACAGCCTGGGATTAGAGACAATTTAAAATAGGTGTGATGCTTTGTAAAGACGTCTTTAAGAAGCTTCTGATAATTGACCCCAGTAGAGGCTCCTCACAAACAGGTCCACTAAAGAAGACTCAGTGTGGGCCTCCCTCCCCTACACACATGCACACACTAAACCTTTAGCAGGAAACACAGCTCTGCAAATAAAAGACGTATTGACCCAAATAGTGACATCAGGGAAGAGCAGAATATACAGGCTCCCTAAATTTGGGTTAGCTGTTGAAGGATGGCAGAAAATTAATAAAGTGCAACAAAACATGTTCTGCTAGCCAACCCTGTAGCAAACTACTTTGTACTGATGCCAAGATATTGTCCTTTGTCATCTGTTTACAATGTCTATTGCCAAGAAAAATTTTGTAAGCTGTCTGTTCTAAGAGTGGTAGCTGCCAGCCTTGACTTTAATTATGGGTTTTCCAGACAGCTGTCATAGTATTTAGATGTTGGCATGATGAAATGAGCTGAAATGGGACATGGACAGAGAATAAACTGGCATAACGACATCATGCACATATGACCATCTAACTACATAAAAAAGTTTATGGTTATGGTGCAGGATGGATTCTCATGTTGAGGTTTGTAGCATAAATCAGAGATCAAAACTACGTCTAAATTTTTTCTGAACATTCAAACACATCTTGTCAATTTTATCTTAACTCACTTAAGGACATCCTTTCTGAGTCTAAAAACCTGAAATTGGAAGCTCACTAAACCTGAAACTGGAAGCTCACTAAAGACTGATCCAATGCCACCCACGAAGCTGCTGAAGGTAGGTCACTAAGTATTCCTACCTGACAAAAGTGATGATCACACCTGCTAGCATTGAGTTTTTATTGTAGGCCCACTGACCTCAGTGTCTAAACTATTATAATAGCATTGTGTTTTTTCACAGTGATGCCTAAGGATTTTAATCACAGATTATGCTGAGTTTGAAGAGACCTACAAAGATCAGAGTCCAACCTTTAGCCCTGCAGAGGGCCATCCCCAAGAGTCAGTGTCACCCGGATGTCAAATCCAGATCTGTATAGAAGAAAGCAGAGAGCAATTAAAAGCATTACTTTTCTAAAGTTATGGTCAGAAATTCTAACACATGAGGTCTTGTAAAATTTTTTATTTAAAAATATAAATATCATATGCAACATAGACTGAAGCCAACCATCATCCTGTACTCACATAGCCTGCTTATTTCTTAGAAGGCAAAGAAATATGTGGCAAAAAGTTTGATTGATTAATGATGACAGGGATATAGCTGTCCTTAGAGAAGGATGGAGATCTAGGGAAACCTAGCTAAATATCCATAATATAGTTACAGTACATTTATCTTTTTCTATAGCCTCCCAAAAGAAAACTCAAATAGTATATAAAATTGCATAATGGATCTCTTGCTTTAAGAGTATGACATTTAAATGAGCATGGTTTAGACAGGACAGAACAGCAAGGTCTATCCAACAAAGAAAAGCAAGGGAAAATGCTGCACAAAAGTTAATGAACTTGAAAACAGGAATATGCAAAAGCTTATCTCATAGCTGATTCTTGTAACAATGGACAATTTGACATAATTTCAATTTATTATCCATTTGACATATCTATTGTATCCTTCCTTATTAAATTTTGCTCTACTCAGAAAACTAACTACCTCTTTGACCTATAAAGACATTTCAAATGCTGAAGTATAATTATTAAAATAAAAGCCTCATAATGGCTATTTGACACCTTCCCCCACAGAATGTTTTCTTGTACAGAGAATGCTTATACTGTTAGTGGCCTGCTTTCTAATTTTTTCAGCTGTTTGATTTCCCCCTGCCCCCCTTTAAATGTATGGACATGAAAATGAAATGCACTGCCACAAGTTCTGTAACTATAAAACAAACACTAGTAGATAGGAGTTGCATCAAACTAAATTACATTTTTACAGTAAAATAAATAGGTGAAAGTTCAAGTCAAAGTCTTTCAAAAATACAAAGAAAATGTTTAATTCCTTAAAGGTTAAATTCCTTAATTTCATAGATTTGTGTACAACGTAAAAAAATCCCATATCTATTCAGACTGAACTGAATTATATTTATTATTCAGAATTCCAGCTAGCAATAATTCAATATCAAGAGAAAAGTTTCACTTCAGTGAGTTTCACAAGAAATTATGTAAAATTATGGAGAAGCTAGAGGAGAACCATCACAGAATATCAACATCTCTCTTAAAAAAAAATTGCTAAATACTTCCAAATAAAAACCAACACAATCTGTATTTTGAAATTGTCTCTTGGTTTAAAGAAACAAAACTAAAAGTTATATTTATATATTGCTCTCATGACAGAAAAAGTGAGAAAACATCACTCTATATGCATCTCAAAAGTTAAATTATCCCAAAGAATATATAAATTTAGAAAAATAATTTTATCTCTTCGGATATTTGACTATTACAACTCTCAAGATTACAAAACTCTGATGTAAGCATACATATGCTTAAATATTCTTGTTATTCCTGGTCCCCCTGGTTTTGAACAAAATATGAGGGAGTTTAACAGGAATATACTTTTAATTATTAACCAAATGTTACCTCAAAGCTTATCTTTTCATAAAAGCAACACATGAAGTTTAATATTTTGATTAATTTCAAATATTCCATGACTTGGAAGTTGTCTGGATACAAATCTGATCTATAAAGCTAGTCAAGAAGGGTAGAATACTTAGTCTATCTCTGTGAACTAAACCAGTAATATTGGTGTGACTGTGAGGAGATCACTGCAAAAGGTAAAGGGAAATAATCTACTCCTATATGCATTAGTCTATCTTGTTTAAAAACTATGAAGAAAGTTACATAAATTCAAGTACTATAAAGACAATGAAATGCAGAATTATTTTCTTTTTAACAGGTTTCCCAAGCAATTTGTGCTCTTTATGTTGGTGAAGTCAAATGTAAGGGTGAAACTAATCATAGCCTTCCGCTATCTAAAGGGAGTGGCCACCGAGAGTATAGTGTCAGATCCTTCTCTTTTTCCCCAGCTGTGCATAAGAAAATAAAGAGAAGCATGATTTTGGTTTAGTCTACATAAAATTATTCATAAAAAGAGTGGTTATAGACTGATACAAGTTACCCAGAGGTACAACGGTATCCCCACATTCAAAGCTTTTCAAAATTCTATTGAAGAAGGCACATCAAGTTTCTGGTCTAAATAAATACAATATTGACCATTTTTGAGACACGCATTTACAATATTTTAAATTAGTCTAGTAGTTTTTCTTGGTTGACTTCAATTTCAAACAGTTTTCATATCAGCTAACTTACTTCATTACTTAGTGTGATGAACTTAATTGAAATATTTCCCTTTGGACAAACCAAAGCAATTTATCATCTTGCTGCCCACTCACATACCCTTTAATTCCATATGCAGCTGGGCAGAGCCTCTCTCACCTGCCCAGGAGCATCATAGACTAATCACAGTTGCCACCTACATGTACACTTCTAATAATAAATAGACTCAAATTCATGCATTATGAACTCCAAAAACATATTTAAAGAAAATTAAGCCAAGAACACAGGACATGTCAGGAGCATCCTACATATTTCTGTGTACGATGTAAAATAAAGAAACGCACATAGTACTAACTGTAAAATATGAAATGCATAAATATTTGAGATAGTGGTTCTCATGTTTTCCCCTTAGATTCAGGAATGACAATTACAGTTACAGAGTGTTATTTTTCATCTCAATGAAAAAATGATGGAGGAGAATCAAGCTCAGTTTCCTCATATGTTGAGAAGCAGTTAGAATCCCATCCAACATCTCTGTTCTACAGATGCTGTCTAAAATACTTGTAAGACTGTTTTTGAGGGAAGGAGACAGGATGTTTTAACTGAAGTACATGCAGCAGTAAAATCTGTAAATTCTGAAAACAAGTAGCTTAAGAAAGAAATAACTTGGGTATTAAAAGGGATTACCCAACCCATCTCAGTCTTTATTACATAACTTCAGAGACAATTTTGAATTCATCTCTACCCCATTGATAATATAAATTATATCTATTTTCCTTTCCAGAGTCTCCTGAATGATCATGAAAGGTCAAACTGCTTCCACCACTCATGAAATCAGCAATAAATACTCATAAAATGCAGTATCTCTTCAACCAGTATGATGTATTCACTTCATATCTTAAAGTAGTAAGAGAATTGGAAGGTGATTTGCAGAACAGGAAAGATGTACTTTAAGTATTTTAAACACATCTAAAAGTCAGGAAGGGTACTCTCTGTCTGAAGAGCAAAATATTTAATATCTGTATTGAGGACAGGAGGAATGATTCAACTGCCTACAGACCAATCACCTTATCTCAGTAACATGCAAAACAGACCATATTTTAAACGGTAATATCTAGACACACACAGTAAGTGGAAATCACTGTCAGTGTTAACCAACAATATGCAGTTAAGCTGATATCCATTTTTGAAATTCACTTTCTACACAAGTGAAACATGCTATAGTCCATTTGTGGAACTCAAAGCCTCCATTTGTATAATTACAATTATATTTAATGACGAATCAAAATAGGAAGGATATCGATTTAAAATGTAACTCTGAAGTGCTCTATAAATGTGACATGAACCTTGGCCTGGAGATAGAGTAATAATCCTCTTTGAGTTGGTTTGAGTTGTGTTTTTTCTTACAAATGCAACTGTAATATGCTAGAATGCCAAATTACTGGATGAAAAAAGATATCCCCTGCTTGGCCAATAAACATAAGATAATATAGATGATGCTTGCTAATAATTGTGTTCTCCCTAGATAAGAGAGAAAAGTAATAGATTAATAGGGAAAGAAAAATACCTGGCAGAACAAGTGGGTAATGAGTTAGAAATTAGAAGCTGCAGTTGTGGAATTTCATAAAGATGCATTCATTCTATTGACACTTCTGAAATCCACGGAAAGACCTGTATGATGTTTACCGCCACAGAATGCTGTGGTCAATTTTTCAAGCAACTAAAAAACAATTACTCAAGGTGTGTTTAAGGAAGCATCATTCAATGATTAGAAAAAAAAAATTGCAGTAGTCTATTACCCAATCAGAAAAAGCAAGAGAGCACCACATCACAGATCACCGAAATACTTGCTCCATTCCTTTTTTTGCCACTGAACCCAGTTTAAGGATCCAGTATATTTTAAGTACATTACATAGGTATAATTGTTTTCTGAATTATATTAAAGGGCCATATAAACTTTTGGAATTAAACCTAATAGTAACAATCTGAGTTCACCTACTGTACACTAGACTTAGACAATTTTGCTAGTTAAAAGAATAAATGAGAGAGGGAAATATTTTTATTATGCTTTTAGGTGGAATTATCAGTCTGTAACAAACTATGAAATTCCACAAAACACCTTATGGGGTCATCATGATCTGAGTTTCTGACTGTCAACTCATCAAGAACATGTTTTTGGATTTAATGAAATAAAATTGGAGGATAAGTTCATTCTGCAGGTCAGAATTGCTATTTTTGCTTAAGCAAATGTTATGGGCCTGGTTAACTTTCACATAACAGGTATCAATATGTTAACTGAACCCTATAGAAATGTTTACGACTAGACTCATTTGCAAACAGGCTGGTTGCAATATCAGTGCAGCAAAGAGGCTTCTTACAATTCATTTTTGTAAGGAAAGGAGTCTTATAACTGATGAGTGCCCTAAAGACACCTGAAAATCATACCTTTTTTTTTTTTTTTTTTATTTTTTTTTAAATAGGAAAAGA
>VXBX01006770.1:196673-210503 GCA_013400415.1 Scytalopus superciliaris | reverse complement strand
AAAGACTCCTTTAACCATATTTCATACATGAACACGCTGACATTTCGTACTCTTTAACATACTTTCACATTTTTCATCTATTTGGTATCAGTGTCTGACGTGGCAAGTTTTTGAAAATTTGCCAGATAAGAAATTGCTCAGAGGGCAATGGAAAAGCAGAATCATAGTCCATTTCACAGTTTAATCCAGTTCCTGACCTTATGAGAGAAAAATAAGCTCATACTGTGAAAAAACATGTGTTAAAAACTGCAACATTGAAGCAACATCCTAAGTATTTTCAAGTCTAGCTAGATGAAGTGAAATACACAACACATGAAGAATGAGTTCATTATTACGAAGACAAATATATAAAATATATACTAGCAAAAGTGTTTTTCCTGTTATCAGTGAACCTAGTATTGAAGAGAAGCCCATTTTGCACACACATCTGCAAGCATGAATAAACCATGTTTCAAAACCCTCCATAAGGATAATGCAAAATAGCCACTTAGACACAGTATCACTTCAATATCTGAGGAAATTGAAAGCACATATATGCATAGCCTTGATAGACATACAAATTGAATATTTGCTTTCATAAGTTAAAGGATCACATAACACATACATCTAAGCACAGTCTTTTTCATTCAAAAATTGATGAAATATATCTGCTGCTGCAATGGTTCTGTTAACTGTATGAAGACAGATGTGTAAAGGTGAAACAAGAAATTCATGAAAAGTTGAAAGGAGTCAACTTTAACAGTAAATTTGCTAGCTTGAAGCAATGGGACTAACACAACAATTTTGTATCTAGATACTCAAGATACATCTCAGTTCCACATACAGATTTGCAAAAACAGGATCAGGAAAAAAAACCAAAAAAACCACTATACCTTGAGACTTTGAATATTCCAGTGTTAATCTATTTTTGAAAGTGGATTAATCATTTGCCAGAATCTCCATACCCTAAGTATTATTGCTTTTCATCTTTACCTATTTTACTGCTGTTGTTAGAAATTACTATTTAAATCCCTTGAAGATTATTTGCCTTCCACCCTGTCTGTTAACCTATCTATATTCCCTTATAATTTGTAGTGGAAAGTCACATTACTAGGAAGGGTTACTCTAATGAAGAAACATTGTCATTGAGATGTGTACATTTTTGCTTTGTAATAATTTTACACAAAGCCTATATATAGGTGAAAAGAGTTGCAAAGGGTTAATAACTGTCTCCTCAGTCTCAGAATCAGATCTGTCACACATATGACTCTCAACAAATTGCAGAAACAAAAAATGGTTGAAACAATATTTAGCTGACATTTACTTCATACCATATGTTTTCTTTTTCGGCAAATCTGAACTAAGATTCATCAATTTCCACAGAGGTTAAGGCCAAAGGAAATATTCAAGCTTCTGCACATGAAGATCATATATTTTGCAGCTATTGAAATCAAATGATTACATAGGATTACATAGGATTCTGAAGACAGAAAGATAAACAAGCAAACAGATGTCATATTTATGTGGTCAACAGATTAGTTCATATTGCATTATCAGTTATTATACAGTAAAATATTTTAGACATTAATGTATTAATTTTTAATAGTCCTTTGTTTTACACAAAAACATTAATAATAACACTACACATATGGAAGTAGACTAAAATTTATTCTAATACCTGTAACTTTCATGAATGCCAAAGGGTAATTTCTCTCTTGTGCTAGTCTAGATGCAGATTGAATAGTGTTTTATAGATAGGAAGCTCTAATTGGTACTTATTTCTGGTAGTGCAAAATTAAATACAGCGAAAGAGTAACCAAGTAGCCAACCTCCAGAATATTTCTTACATTCAACTGGATCCCATTATATCAGAAGATGAGAAAATATACCTGAGCCTTTTTAATATATTTCTGACAAGTAGTGCAGTATCACTTTCTTGACTAATACTTCTTCAAAACAACCTGCCAGGAAGGCTATTAGTAACATTGATTACACTGAGTACAAAAAAGCCCTTGTATGTCTCTTCCAAATCCATTTTTCTTTAACATACATTCATGTCTTTGAACTTCTGTGCTAAAACTGAGAAAATAACCTAAGGAGGTATTATCTTTCCTATTACGATTTCTACAGTGCTATTGTGGTCCCTCCAATTTTCTTCCTTCTGCTGTGGAAAAACAATTTTTTTTACCCATCTTTAAATTTGTTCTTTTCTTTCCTGAGTAGCACTATGTAAGACCAAGATGTTATTATTAATATTATTTTCTTTGCTTATCCTGGGTTCCCGTCTTTAGTTGGCAATGAACCTCAAAACATGGAAGTGTTAATTTCAATGCAGTCTGTTAGACCCTGCCTAAAACCCAACAGTTTTTATTCATTGTTTTTCACTGCAATACTTCTGCAGTTTGGTAAAAGTCATGGCATTTCACTGTATCCTCTTTTGGAACAGGTTTGGGGTAAGATGGGCTGGGGGAGAGGCTTTCTTTTCTCAACTGTGGCAGCAGCACACAATACAGTGGCTACCGAAAGGCTTATTTTCTTTTTAATCTATTGGTGTCACCTCTTTTCTCAGCTATATATAAATTTTAAAATGGTAGACTAAACTTAAGCTGACTTTTTACTCAGTTCAGATCTAGGTCCTATGTCGTAAAAGACTAAAAACTCCTAGTTTGTCCCAGAGAGAAAACACTAGTTTTCACGAAAGTTGTTATCCATCAGTATTTGGCTGCAGCACTTATGGTTCTGGGACCAGCCACCAGAGAACTAAGTTTAACCAGAAGGATCATTTTGTCTTTGACTCCCTTCACCAGGTTACCTCTTCTAAAAGCTGCCTTTGAGCTCAGAATTATAATCAATCCAATTATTGTTATTGACAAACACTACTGTCATTCAAAGCTACTTTTTTTTGTGCAGCACCATAGGCACCGCGTCTCCTGCACTGCACTGACAAGCACTGAAATGGGCTGAATATATTCAAGGAACTTTAGCAGGCTTTCACAGCCACAAATTTAACTGGAGATTAATCAGGGCTTAAACCACCATTTCCCAAAACCCATTAGCCCTACTAGGACCCATATGTGTTTCCAGAATACGACATTTCAGACTGACAAGAACTCTCAGAAAAGTCAGTATATTCACCCATACTTTTATACAGCAGGTACATACTGTAATTGATTTCTTCTTCCGTAAAGACTACCAAAGCCTGTCTCATCTGTTAACACGATGATATTTTCTGAAAGGTCACCCTCCCTTAAGCAATATCATAAATTATTTTTATTTCATTATTTGCCTTCTGATCATCTCCTTCTTAGAAAACTATCTAAACCTGTAAGTCAGTATAGAAAAAGTACAGTCATTTCCTCAAGCCACTGACTGAACTAGGTATAGAATTGAAGCTCAACATGGGTACCTCAGAATGTTTCATAGAATTACTTTTCTTTACCCTCAAAGTTTTCCATAGAAAAAGTGTGCCAAGTTCAATTAAGCCTTTATCAAAGACAACTGCCAAGAATATAGTCAAAACTAATTAATATAAATGAGATATAGCAAAAGTTACCCTTCCAACACCATGCAGTGAAAAACCAACAACCAAGTTCTTGTAGCCAATTTCTTCACCCCATAGAAAAGGCTTGCAGAGCCTGACTGTTATTTAGAAGACTCACTTGTCTAAATCATTGCTATATATACATTTGATACTGAAAGACAGAACCTATCAACGGTTAAAGACCTCTACTGGAAGTTAGTGACTGTAACACCAATTTATACATACATTAGGTAGATGTTACATACATATGTATGCCAAGAGAAGTTAGAAAGACAGATAATTAAACTTCACAGGACTTTTAAACTCTTGACCCTCAGTAAACAATCAGAGAGAAAAATTTTCATCTTTCCTAACATTAAGATGCAAGGCTGTTGAGAAATGTAACCTTTCTTACTGCTTTAAAATAAGATTAAAATGGTTGGCACAGATTTCACTGGCTTTCCACTTGTGTATTTTTCCATCTCCTTCATGTCTTTCAGAATTAAATTTTTTCTTGAGAAATTGTGAAGGGAAGATATTATATATTAGAAATAATAAGAACTATTTAATAGGATTCTTTTCTAACCATATACAGAACCAAGAAAACCTACAAGGAAAGCAACTGTAATATCTAATTAAAGTTATTCCACATTAAACCATAAGAAGGAAATGAACAAATGTCTCATGTCATAATTTATGTGTTTAACATCAGCCTATAAAACTCAATATATGTACAAACTTTTTTTTAAATAATAAGAAAAATTCTTACATTATTTTTCCATCATAGCCATCTTTATACTGAACTTGTAAGAGAGCAAAAAATAAATATTATCAAGCTGGATTTGTTCAGTAAAAAAGTTGAAAAACTTCAACAAAATTTAAAGCAATTGACAGCACTTTAAAACAGCCTACATATTTTCAGTGCTTTTTACATACCTGGCTATAAAAAACATATTCTGAGAACACAAGGGTAAAAGGGGTTAGTTAAACTGACATTTCAGTACTGGGTAATTTGCAATACATAGTACCTGTAAGTAAAACGGTTTTGTCAGCATCAATACATACAAGTTAAAGGATCATAATAGTAACTGAGAAGCAGCAGAAAAGTGGATCAGGAAAACAAGCAAATGTGACAGAGAAATATGATTCCCAGTGCATATTTCTAAATGTTTGTAACAAGAGACAAAGCTGTGTACCCTCTCCCTAGCGTGAAGGTTTGGAAGAGGAAAATAGCTGACGTATAACAGCTCCTACTTACCATCCAGATCTAGGCACAATACTGCTCTGCACAATCACACTGTCAAAGGCAAAATGCAACTTAAATTCTAGCATTGGGAATACTCTAAAACAAGTTTTTGCTTATGCACTATGGTAAACAGCCATCCTTTCTCCTCTCGGCCTTACCATGCCTTCCTAAGAGAGTTTCAGAAGTTTACCAAGATTTTGGTATGGATGGTATGGAAACTTATTGGAAGACCAACATCACATTTAATTAAACTATCACAACTCTACAAATTTATACTAACAGTCTGTAACATGTGAACATTAACAATGCACATTTCAGAACCATAAGGCAGGCAAGAAACAGATTTAGATTTCTCTTAATGCTTATCTCAAGATAAAGCATCCTTAACTGGTAAACCTCATAAAATAAAATCACAAGATACTACTAAGCAAAGAAGGTTCCAGTAGCATGAGCTTGTACCAGCAATTTTTAGCAGCTGCAAAACAATACTTCAATTGCATTCTCTCCAGAAACCAGCATTTATCACCCTTTTCACATTAGACTATAAATCAAACAGGCTTGAAAGTTATGTTTTTATCCTGAACGGCATCAGGCATGGCCTCATAGTCACCTGATATCTGACTTTTGATTAGCTACACATTGGTTTTAATTATCCACCTGCTTTCAATTAAGAACCAGGAAATTCATCCTATTAACAGTACAAGCTAATCACCCTTATACATAAACAGGACTCCTTTTTCTCTTAGGGTATATCTGAAGAATACAAATAGTTAAGTTTTTTAAAGCTTATAACCTTCTTGCTAACAGTAGTAGCAAACCACCTGTTTAAAATCTATAGATAAATTAATATTATGCATTAAAAAAAGGTACCACATCTTATTGTGATGGTAACGAAAGAAATTTGGTTTAGGAGTCAAGAGTCCATTTTGAAAACAATATGCAGTTAGTATGTCATCACAGCCTAAGAATCAAAATCCTGACCCCACTTTCCCCAAGATGCCTTTGTTCCATACAGGGCTTTGAAACATGCCCTGTATGCTCATAAGATCAGTTTCTATAGCCAGCTGTGGGAGTAGCCCTGATGTTCTGCAAATGGGTAAAATGATGATGCATTTTAGAATCTAGAAATAAAATATTAGAGAATGGTTTTAAAAATTGTATCGAGGCATAAAATACACTGGATTATTTTCTAAGACTCATAGTTTAGTACTTTCACTAAAATATGTACCATGGAGGAAGCCAATTTAATTGTTATTTTCTTTACATATCTTGAATATTGTGCAGAACATAATTAATAATAATAATAATATTAATATTTCAGAGAATTTAAAACTATAAAAAATAACTAAAGAAAATTTAAAGTGACATTATATAGCTGTGTGCATCTTTAATAAAAATAAACTATATGTAAAGGATTAAGTGTGGTGCATTAAAAGAGGTACAATAAACTACATTTAAAAATATACATTTTGTATTTGTATTTAAATAGGCAATATAGCTTTATTTTTTCAATTAAAAAAAAATGGAACGAAAAATCCAGCACTAATAAATAAACAACATACAATACAAAGACATTGAACTGTGGAAAAGATATCGGGTTTTTACTGTAATGCTGGTCAAAATGCAAATTGCTATCAGCCCACGTGTAAAATAGTCCTAGTCACTAAGAATCCTGTAAAAACATGTTTAGAATTTTATCTCATCTGGAAAATAAATTCAGAGAAAAAAGACACTTTATTCATTTTCTGCATCCTAAAAATGTTTACAGGACAGAGGAGATGATGACGTATAGCGGGAAGGAATTATACCTGATGGTTCTTATATACCGGATGTAAGAAAGCCTGCCATAAGATCTAATTATCAGGAATTGCTTTTTCTGCCCCAAAGCAATCATTTTGATGACAGCCTTCTATGCACTGTAAAACAAAATGGGAAGACTGTGCTATATAAACCGGCTCAGCGCTTCCTTTTACTTCCTCTGATATCAGTCTCCCCACCTCATTTATTTTCCACACATTAATGGTAGCAGTCACCTTGAGCTGTTGATGCAGAGTAATTTTCACAGAAACCTTGATCAGAAACCATAAATCAGCCTGATGTGCTTTTATGGTCTAATAACATTCTGCCTGCTCCTACAGGCCCTTATGTAAAACTGCATTGCGGAGAATTCCTTGGACTGTTTTTTTCACATACACTCCTGTATCTGAAAGACATAAAATACCTGCAACATAATAAGATTAAGATACTTCGTTTACATCTGTAGTCATGAAAACATTCACATTTAGCCTGTAAACATGAAAATATTCAAATAATAAAACAGAAATAGTCTCTGCAGATTTTTCTGTATTTGGCTATTATTTCCTATATCAGTAGAGAAACTAACTATTCTCTCCCTGCTCTCCCAGATGCAGTGCATCAACAGGCAGAGCACACTGTAGCTGAATGCTTTGTCTAGATTAGAAAATGCTAACCTGTATGGCTGTATCAGCAAATCCACCCAGTGTGGGAGACTTCTGAAGGTGAATCTTGTCTGTAAGATTCCATCCTCATTTGTAGAGACATTAAAGCTTTTAAGTGAAGAACTTAGAAAAGAGAGCTTGATTTCATTGTTAAAATTTTCATTTTCTTCCCATCAAAAAGAGAATTATTTCTTACCTTTAACAATGCTTTCCCATGACATAAACAGACTATGTAAACCATAGGGGGTTTACAATATACCCCACAGGTTTTTTCAGCATCTGGTTTGAAAAGGTGTAACCTGATTTGGAGAAATCCTTAGCATTCCCGGTGCTTCAAACTGGATTTTCAACATTTTTCCCTCTCTCTCTTTCAGATTAATCTCTATAAACCTCTGTTCCTACCTTTAAGGGGGAATAATTCTTCTCCCTGACCTCACAAAGATGATGTGTAATGATGTGGACACACACACACACTACCGTAACCCTAATTACTTCTCAGTAGCGCGGATTTGTGTATATACATAACAGCTACACATAACAGCTCTGAAATGCACAGTTTTTTTACTAAGAGGATTGATCACAATTTTTGCTTTCTCATCACATGTTTTTGACAGAATTTTCCTCTGTTATGGATAACAGTGTAGCTTTTTGCTTTTACAACTAATTTTCTACAGATTTTATGAAGCCTCTCTGTTAAGAAGCATATGCAGCTGATAGCTAAAATCAGTGCACCAACAAATATCCATGATTCACAGTATCTTTCATGTTAGGGCTCACAGATAAATCCCTAGCACTCAGTAGAAAATGACAGCTTGTAAAAGGCAGATTCATCATTTCAGGACCTGGGATATTAGTATCTGAAAACAGGGCATGGGATGAGTAACTTCTCATCTTTCTCTGATACCTCTCAAAGTATGAACATAAGTGAGATTGGTTTTCTGTTTGCAGAAGGCTTTTGCGAACTGTCTAATTTGTGCACAGAATATAGAGCTTAGAGAGGAAAGAACAATGGAAGGAAATGGAGTGAAGAAATATTCTTTTCAGGATTGCTGAATCATAGCTGTGGATAATGCAGTGATAGCACCAAAACAAGCATCATTCAGCCTTAGCATGGCATCACTGAGAATGTTCTTTTTCTATCCAAAATAGTTGTGTTTTACTGGAGCACCACTTCTGCAAAGTTAAAACTGAGGAGACAATTACCAAATTAAAATGAAAGAAATATCGGTTAAAACTCTAGAATGAATGATTACAAGACATGATTATTTTTTATTGCAGGCTTCCATAATTGAAAAAAAAAATTAGTACTTTAAAATGTCATGGAAACTACTCATTTTATCTTGAAGACAAATCCTTCTTGGCTTGGTACATGGTGCATGAGGATGAAAAACAGTAGTTATCAAAGAAGAGGGACATTCCTACTTTGTATGCCTTTTTTTGTTTTACTGATGATTTTGCAAAAATGATTATGAGTTTCTATGGTAATTTCTGTAATTACATAGGTTAAATCTAGCTTTTCAAATATCCACCCATTCTACTGACCATTATGTCAGCTTTCATTGCTGAAGTCATGGGGCAGTGGGGTACTGAGAGGGCTTGTTGGTAGACAAAAATTGAAATGAGAGCTGGAATAAATTGTCTTGCATGAGTAAGAAGGCATTTATTTATTGTTGATAAGGCAATCAAACTCCAGGGTCTGCTAATTTATTGGATTGAAGTGTGCCTAGACTGGGCATCAATGATATTTTGATAAAATGTATGTGAGGCTGGGCTATTTTAACACTATGGAATCTGTTATTGTAGAGTATTTGTGATCCTTGGTTTATACAGAGACACAAATGGTGTAGGTACAATTTCATACATAGATAAGGTACCCCCAAATGTATTATGGGGTATAATTGGATCTGCAAAAGATGAGCATTGAGGAAAAATTGTTTTTCAAAAGCTTTATCTTAAGAAAATACCTTTTATATCCATTAACTTTTTTTTCGGAAGCCAATAAAACTGCGAGCATGAATACTACAAGAAATGTTTATCAGAGTTTTGGGATTTCTTTACTTTTAGTAACAATTTTTTCAATTACTCTTGAATTCTGCTGAAATAAATGCACATCTATTTGGTATAACTGCCACAGCACTGTCCAAACTGGAGCCCAATAAAACCCGAAAGAATTAATAGGATTTATGTAATTTTAATTCTGTCTAATTTATGACAGGGATTTTCTTTTTCTTTTTTATTTAACATTGCTGTAACAGAAGTGTTTTATGCCCTTAACTGTGTGTGTCCACATGCATTTTATATGCATTCTACAAATATTTTTCTGTTGCATAATTTATGGGAAGAAACAATGAAAAATGCCAAATATTTTGTGTTCTTTTGTGTTATAATCCTTATTGAGTCTCTAGTAGTTTGCTTCCTCCACAAAATATAATCTTCCTTGTAATGATTGCTATATCAGTCATCACAGCTTTTGGTTTTGTTTTTACATTTAAGCTCCTATCATTTGCAATGCTCAGTGTTCTGCAGCTGTGGAAATTCTTTCCTTGGTGATGGTCAATGCTTCACAGATGATTTAACTTGTCAGGATTCCACACATGGAAAGAAGTGAGATCTGAACAATAATACTTGCCAGAGTTCTGTCTATTAGATTATTTGGATTAAACATTCTCTTTTTTCCTTTGTTTATGTACACATCAAAGATTGTCTTTACAGAGTGTAGTGGTTTGCCATACTGATACTTCCTGTTGTTCATGCCTGAAAATAGCTATTCATATCCTTTTGTACATATTCCAATAAACTGAGTAGTTGTTTCAAATCTCGCATTTATTCTAATGACAACATATTCTGTAACCACTGCTGAGAATGAAGGGTTAGACATACTTCTCATTGCGGGGACATGAATCAAACTGCCCATGTACCTGACTCACTGAAAGTATGCTTTTACTGGTTTTACCAAAGGGTTCCCCTATTTTGATTTCATTTTAAAATGCTGCTCTTTTTTTCCAACAAATTTCTTGTCAAGAGTTTGGTCCATTTTAACCTTGTAGCTCATGGACTGATCTGCAATTAGTTCTCAAGGATACCTTCACCATCTCTCCCACAGATGGATCCTAATATTCATTTTGTTGTTTTTCTATTAGTAAAACAAGAATTACTTGTTTCACTGAGATACAGTAATATAGTAATACAGCACTGAGATCTTAAACATACATGGGTGGCTAGAACAGATTTGAACTCCTGTGGATGGCACCAGAAGCACAGGTGTTGAAAAGGGGCTATTAAGACCGCAAACAAGTTATATAATGCATGCTTTAGAGATTTTGTGATAGGACTGTGAATAAAAGCCATTTTAAGAAAAAAAAAAGGTGTCAGTCTATCTAGTGAGCAGCAGCTTGGTTCTCTTGCTGATGGCATGTAACATTTGAAATTTGTTTTCTGGTTTCAGTTAATTTTTCCTTAAGTAATAGAAAATCTGGGTGTATAGGTGTATCTTAAATACAGATCTTTATTCCTAATTTCTCCAGCTTCCCAGGGATCTTATACTTGCTGTTTTCCTTCTTATTCTTGCTTTCTGACTTTTTATTTTCTATCTAATTGTAGCTTATACATTTTATGTATATTTTGAGTAGATTTTATTCCAGTTGTTATCTTTAATCTAGATAGCATTTCCCCTAAATCCTAAACAGGAGTTAAAAAATTATTCAAATGAAATAGTCAGCGATTCATTGTTCTTGACTTCTTCAAAACTTCAGAGAAAATTTTATCAGTAACTATTTTACCTTCAAGGTGAGTCCAGTAGTATGTGAACTTCCATTCAGCCATTGATCTGCAAATAAGCCTGGCAGAAAAATGTAGGGAATTCCAGAAGCAGGCATAAAAAACTGTTGTACTTCTTCTTCTAGATATTACTTGCAACTAGAGATTTGCAATGCTGGCAGGTATTCACTGCCATAGTCACTCTGTTTCTAGCCCTCATTACAGGCATCTCTTCATGAAGGCAAAGTGCAATGCAGTATTCCCCTGCTGTGGACTTAGTGACTTTTGAAAGAAAGAATCATAGAAGTATTAATGTTAGAAATGGCCTTTAAGATCATAAAGTACAACCATCAACCCATCACCACCACCATGTTCTCCGCATAACCATGCCCTTAGTGCTATATCAACTTGTTTTTTCATAGCTTCCAGGAATGGTGACTCCATGACTTCCCAGGGAAGTCTGTTCAAATGTTTTACAATGCTTAAGGGGAAAAAAATTCCTAATATCCAACCTGGACCTTCCCTGTCACAATTTGAGGCCATTTCTTCTCATTCTGTCATGTTACCTGGGAGAAAAGAATACAATACACCTCAATACAACCTCCTTTCAGGTAGTTGCAGAGTGCAACAAGGTGTCTCCTGAGCCTCCTTTTTTTTTTCCAATCTAAACATCCTATGCTCATTCAGCCACCCACAAGACTTGTGCTCTAGACCCTACACCAGCTTCATTGCCCTTCTCTGGACACTCACCAGTACTTATGTCTTTGTTGTAGTGAGGGGCCCAGAACTGAACTCAGCATTTGAGGTACGGACTCACCAACACTGAATACAGGGGAACAATCACTTCACTGTACCTGCTGGCCACACTATTTTTGATACAAGCCAGGATGCCATTGGCCTTCTTGGCTGCTTGGGCACACTGCTAGCTCATGTTCAGCCAGGTGTCAAAAAAAAGCACCAGGTCCTTTTCTGTCAGGCAGATTTCCAGACACTCTATCTCAAGACTGTAGTGTTACATGAGGTTGCTATGGTCAAAATGCAGGACTCAGTACTCTACCATGTTTTTTATTTATTTATTTATTATTTTATTTATTTTAAGATTACCATAATAACAATACACCCATTCAGCTGGCTTTCACCTGTGGACAGTGGGCAGAAAGGGAACCCCATGTGTATCTGTTCTTTTTGCTGGGGTAGATTCTCTTGAAGTATGTATATTCCTCTGGGGATGGGAAGTCTTCGGTGGGATGAAAGGAGTATTTGGATTCATATCATGTTGCAGGGCATAGCGTTCATGTATGCTATAAATTACAATGACATGTAACAATTTCAAAAGCACTGTTCAGTCTTGGAGGGGATTTACAGAGTTGTGGTTCAGCTTATGAGAATTTTCTTCTTTGTTTCATTTCCAAATATTCTTGACTCCAAAAAAAAGTTGTCATTTCAGAACATCAGCCTCAGTACCATGAAGAACTAAAGAGATGCAGCAGCTATTCAATAATAATCAAAGAAAGTAATTTCCTGCACACCTACATGAATAAAAAGAAAGAAAAAAAAAAAGAGATAAATTGGAAAATTTATTGAAAGAATCTCTGAGAGAGTAAAAATGAAACCAAAGGAAAACTAGGCTGCAAGTTCAAAAGGCTGCAATGTCACCTGTGTGGATATTTCTTACTGAAGAATCAAAATTAATCTGAACTCTGAACCTTTTGAAGTTCTCGCATCACTAATGCAGATGCAGCTCTATTATAGGTGAATAGCAGTTTGGTTTCAGCTAATGTATTCAAAAGTGTTCAACAGAACTGAGACACATTCAAGTATGCTGTGTATTTATAATGGCTTGAACTGAATTCAAATGCCTTGGAGGCCCCCTGTGCATGGTGAAGCTCATAGAATTCCATATCAAATAACCTCTTTTATTTCTTTGAAGTGTCATCATTTATTGGCAAAGTTTTGTCTTTTCCCTATAGTGCAGGTCATGCTGTAATTAATCCAAACACTATAAAAGGTGGGGAACAGACACGCTTCAGAAAGCTCAAGAGAACCTTATTTATTAGTTTACTGGGAAAAATAAATATTCTTCAGTTAAAGAATATTGTTTTCAATAACGAGAGCAAACAAATTATAAGAATTGTACTGCTACCTTAAATACCTTTCTTCTTACATTCAAATCAGAACTTTATTCATAAAAAGAATAACTATGCTTCTTCCTTTTCTTTTTGAACTGCCGTAATGCATGTTGTCTGGTTTTTTTTTTGTTTTGTTTTGTTTTGTTTTGTTTTATTTGGTATTATTTGGTTTTATCTATCTGTCTGTCTGTCTATCTATCTATCTATCTATTTTTTTATTTATTAAGTATTTTTATTTTTAAGTAGGTCCTCTCTGCTTCATGTCTTTATGAAACTGTAAAAGGAAGGTTTAAGAAAGACTTTGAAATTTTCCACATATTTCACACCACACCATTTGAATCAATGGATTAAGACACACAAAATCCCAAAACCTTAAGTGACATGTAGCTCAGACATCACCTGGGTTGATAGTAGAAGGGCTTTCTTTTTGTTTATTCAGACTTCTCTCTTCCTTGAAACAAGAACAACACCCTTTCTAAATGGGCTAAAAGAGGAAAAAAATCTAAGAAGGGCTTTTGTTTAAGAAGCAATTGAAAGCTATTTTTGAAAAGCCTGGTATGCTTAGCAAAGAGATTTCAAAGATTTTTTTGTGATTTTCAGGGGCATTTAAGTGTCTATATCAATTCACATCACTTAAAATTCCTGCCTTACTGTTCATCTAATTTAATAACAGGACATGATAGGAAGAATACCTTTTCAGCTAATAAAAATTAAGAAAACTTGGTCTCCCCCCAGAGAGAA
>VXBX01006770.1:171312-184613 GCA_013400415.1 Scytalopus superciliaris | reverse complement strand
TTTTTTTTTTTTATTAAATTATAGTTCTGATTTATAATCTGTTTTGTGAATTAGATTTGTTTCTCCTGCCAGTTTATCTTTAAACCAGGACAACTGAACAAAAAAAATTTCTTTGTTTTCACCACAAGGGGAAGTTAAACTGAAAAATACTCAATTCAAAATTATTGCCAGCTTATTGATATTTCTGTACCATATATAATCCACCTGCAGCACTCATTGTCAAAGGTTATCCCTGAATATAACAAGATTAAGAGACAGACTACATATTTCAAATAGTAGCTAGACCCTGCTATAATTTCTATTTACGACATAAAAACTTCATTATTAAGTGCTTAGGAATCTAAATGTTAAGGTTTGTATAAAATTATTTCACAAGTATAGTCTATAAGTTTTTTTTCCAACTCTTGTACCTGACAGTTGTCATTGTTGGGATTTGGAATCCTTAACTGAATTCGACTCTGATCCAAAGTGGTAAATTTTGTGAGTGGATTTTCAAGAAAAAGAATGAATGAAGAAAAATGAGTTCCTATTAATTCTGAAATACAAAATACTACAATTCTGTATAAGCAGTATTATGACCAGTTCATTATTTGAATAGTGTAGAGATAAAAAACTGTCAGAATGAAAGCTTTATTACCTATCAGAACTCTGGCTCAGAATATTGCTTAATAGATTATATAAATAGCAGGAAAGAGAAAGAATTCACAAACTATAAACAAATCAATGTAGATAATATACATTGTCCAAATAATGATGTCTGTTCATCATGAGGACTGGAAATCCCCACAGAAATAATGAATGTGTATAGATTAAATGTGATGTGAAGATAAAATGTGGTAGAGAGGTTAGCTATTGCAACTTTGACAGACTTAATTTTTAGCAACATATCAGTGTAAATGCATAAATGTAAATCAAATTCAAGGCCAAGCAACTATGAGAGGAGCGGTCTTCCATGCCCTCAAAATCTGGTTTCATTCCTCTGGTTGTAAGAACCTACTGATGTTGCTTAGCTCAACATAGACTTGTGCAATTGGAAGAAATCCTGATCTCCAAGTCTAAAGTTGCTTAGAATGTGAATTGTCTTCCAGAAATATCTGTGTCTTTCTGCTTTTTGCCATGATAATTTACAAAAAAGTTAACAGTAACTGTGACATGTTAGTGAGCTTTCTAAAACTGCAAGGTATGAATTAATGAATTTTTATATCTATATCTTGTTATCATCATCATCATGATATTGATGTAATTGTTTCAGATTTCAGTAAAGCTTTTGATACTGTCTTTCAGAGGATTCTGCTGGACAAAATATCCAACACACAGCTGGATAAACACGTTGTGATAGGGGAGCAATTGGCTCAGGGTTGAATGCAATGTATAATAGTGAATGGGATAACATCATGACAGTCACTAGTGAGTTTCCACAGGGCTCCATCTTAGGCCCTGTGCTCTTCAACATCTCCATAAATGACTTGGATAAAGGACTGGAAGGGATACTGAGCAAGTTTGCAGATGACACAAAACTGGGAGTTGACTCCCTCAAAGGCAGGGAGACCCTGCAGAGAGACCTTGACAAATTAGAGAACTGGGCAATCAACAACCATATGAAGTCCAACCAGGGGAAAGTGCCGGATTCTGTACCTGGAATGGGTCAACCCTGGATGTTCATACAGACGGGGGAATGACATGATGGAAAGCAGTGCCACAAAAAGCGACCTGGGGCTCCTGGTTGATGGCAAGTTGAATCTGAGTCAGGAGGGCCAACCGTGCCCTGGGGGGCATCAGGCAAAGTATCGCCAGCTGTGTGAGGGAGGGAATTGTCCCACTCTGCTCTGCAATGGGGCAGCCTCACCTTGAATATTTTGGGAAGTTTGGGACACTGCAATATAAGAAAGATATTAAGTTCTTAGAGAGCATCCAAAGGAGGGCAACGAAGATGGTGAAGGGCCTTGAGGGGAAGCCGTGTGAGGAGCAGCTGAGGTCGCTTGGTCTGTTCAACCTGGAGAACAGGACAATGAGGGGACACATTGCTGTTACAACTTCCTTCTGAGGGGAAGAGGAGGGACAGGCACTGATCTCTTCTCTGCTGTGGTCAGTGACAGGACCTGAGGTGGTGGCCTGAAGTTGTGTCAGGGGCGGTTTAGGTTGGGTTTTAGAAAAAGATTCTTCACCCAGAGGGTGATTGGGCACTGGAACAGGCTCCACAGAGAAGTGGTCACAGCACCAAACCTGACAGAGTTCAAGAAGGATTTGGACAATACTCTCAGGCACACGGTGGAATTCTTGGGATGGTCCTGTGCAGGGTTAAGGGTTGAACTTGATGATCCTTGTAGGCCTCCTCCAGCTCAGTATATGCTGTGATTCTGTGATATATAGTTTTATCATATTTCACTTTGTGAAAGTGGAAGATGGTACTTCAGCAAACATTATTATGTATATAATATTGAATAAAGCTGGAACACTGCTATATTTTTATTCTTTTCACTTTCATTTTGAGATACTCATACATATAGCTGTTTGGGACCAATATTGGTATCCCTTATTCATGTCCCTTCTCCTATTTGTGTAGATAGCCCTGAATTTTTGGCAATCCAGCCTTTAATTTCATCTTCCATTTCACAAATTTTTTCTAATTGCTTTCGTAAAGAGAGAAAAGAATTGATTCTGTGCCTAACAAGCTAACTCAACAATCACAGCAAACAACATTTGTGAGGTCCTAAGAATGGAAAGAATGCACTGCAGTGTAAGCCTCGACTTGTTTTGTTTCTTTTCTTGTCCCAAGAGAAAGGTAACTGTGGGTAGTATTTAAAATCAAATGAAGTGATATGTACTGTTGTTTTTCTCTCTCAGGTATTTGCCTGGTATATTTTCTTTTGTCAGTGTAGAGTGCATTAAAGTTGGTTTTAATTGCTCATGGCTTCTGTTACTGAAAATGCTTTGAATTTTAAATGTCTGAAGATTTATCTTTACACATATACATGTAAACTTAAAGATATATATCTCCCTTTACTGAACAGAAAAATAAAGAAAATACCAAAAAACCAGACAAACAAACAAAAAGACCAAAAAAAAAACCCAATAAAAAAACCACCCAAAAAACCCCAAAATACCCCCAACAAAAAGATCTTAGGAAAAGAAACATTAAAAATGAGAGCAATGTGAAGAAATACATGTGACATGCAGTGACTTTCTTTCTCTCTCTGTCTATATAGTCATGAACAGTCGTAAAGAAAAAGAGCCTGAATTTTAAAATACTCAGCTAAGCTCCCCGACAAGCACAAAATTGTAAATCCATGCAAGAGCTATCTGATGACATAGATGTTGAACTTTAAATGTCCAAGCACACATCCAATACCTGTGAAAATTGCCCATTTATAGGAAATGCATTTAAATTTGCTTTGTCCATGCCAAATACAGGGAAATGGTAGCTGAAGGAGCATAATTATGTTAAAATGATTCAAGAAGGATGACAGTCTTTCATGAAGCCTAATCAGTACCTTGGCTGTATCTATGATCACAGAATGGTCAGAAGCAATCTACTGAACTGCTAGCCCTCAATTATCATCATCTTTGACTTGTTGCCTAAGTACATGTGTTATTCCAGGGTCAGTGCTTATTTCTGTGTGACTAACCATCCTTGAGGACATTCAAATACAATTTTTATTGTCTTTTCACTTGCTTTTATACAATTTTAGTAGTTAAGCAATACAGAAGAATCTTGCCACAGGATGATCTGATCCATCCTCCTTCACCGTGGTTTTACGTTGCTAGATTTTTCCATGTCACGCTTTTCTTTCATTTGTGATTTGCAGCAATAGGTCAAAAGAAATACTTAGTTTTTCAGCTGTCTTAGAGGCATGTGGTTGTGTCCTTAATTGCATTTTTGGGGCAAATCCAATTTAGAAAAAAACTTATTTTAATCATTGCTGTAAAAATACAGACCTGAATTATATTATTAGGTTTTGCAGATGTGTTCTGTACAATGAACAGTATTTGCTTTTATGGCTCTAATCAATCTTTTTCCACCTCTTCAGTAGTTTTCATTTTCCAGCACACTTTTGATATAATTTTTATCCAGTTTCCTTGATAACTTGTTTTTATTTCTATAGGATGTGATTTCAATATGGTAACCTTGTCCCTTTAAAAAGAGAAAAATAATCAAGTAGATGTTCTATCCATGCTATCTCTTATTTTCTTAGAGTTTAATGTATAGGCAATATAATACTGTTCTGCTACACTTCTTGTGTTGTTTTGGTGGAGGGTTTTTTGTGGTTTTGTTTTTTTTTTTCCCCTGCTGCCTCACATGTCTTTTACTAGTGTGAACAATTTAAATCTGCCAGTCTCTCTTATTTCTATATTTCCACTTCATAGTATTTGGTTTCACATCCTACAGTGTAAATTCTCATTTCATCAGTCAAGTACTTGTCATTTTAGGCCACAAATATTTATGATGCTTCTTTTGGAACACACTAAGTTTCATAATAACATTAAGCCCAGTCAGAACCCCCTGATTACTTGTTTGATCAATTATGAGTACTCTTTGTGTTCTAGCATCCTTCCTTCTTATATATTGGTATGGGATTGACAGTTGCAGTAGTTTGTTTACTGCCTTCTACATATTAAAAATGCATATGATTCACTTCAGTCATTTTCTCAGTCTTCTCTTCAGTTCATTTTCTTTACAACTCCTCTTATCATCTGCACAAGCCTCAAACCCCAAAGAGATACAATGCCAACTGCTCTCAGAGAGTACATCGATTAGTTCTGTGTCTCAATAGATATGCATGTAATTTAAATAACACCTGTCCTGGATTTATCTTTTGATTTCATTATCTTGTTCCCTTTACTCTCTTCCCTGAAGGATCAAGTGAATGAAACTGGAAACCATCTGAGCCATCATTTTGCTGAGATGCTTGGTCATACTTCGTCTGCTGCACTGGGGAACACTCAAGGGTCATTTGTTGTGGCTTGAAGAAAGATTAGTGGATTTTTTTTTTTTTTTCACTCTTCAGAATCTTTTCCCACCTAACTTCTGCACTCTGCCTCTGATATGTAGCACAGTCTTGTAGTCTCTAGCTCCTCTTTAATAACAGGTGGTTTATTCTCCTTAGCAAAAAGCACGGAGTCACACAGATTCCTCTTGAGTTTGGTATGGTTCGAGTCATCTAATGTTCTTCCATCTTCAAAACTGTTGTCATATTTCTAAATAAGATAATGAGATTGTAAAGAGAAATGTTTTTCAGAAACCTGATATTATTCTAATAAGTTGCAATTAATCAACTGTGAGAGCTAATTAAATGTAGAAAAGACCATCAATACTTACCACATTCCACTCAGATAGACCATACAGCTGTTTACAAGATTGCAATAAAGCAAAATACTTTTTCAGTGGAAAAAAGGAAAGGTTTTTTTTTCCGGCATTCTTAATCCACAAAAATTGTATCTCTGTAGCATTGCTTAGGTCATTACAGCAGTACATGGTCTATCACAATAGTAAGCCTAAATATAGAAGACCTTTATGTTTAATGACTGTATTTATCACATTTTTAACTCATGTGCAGGTAGACATGGAGACATGCTGACATAGACAGTGTATGTGAATTTGAGCATATGCTAAATCTGTTGGAGTTAAGAATTATTTCAGAAGGTACAATTTATTCTATATTTGTTACAAAGTTACTTGGTGCATTGCTCTTCCTTTGCATGCGGAATCCCTCTTCATTGTGAAATACATTCCTAAGCAAATTCTGATCTGCATAACAGGTTACCATACCCCTCTGGGGAACATGTAGCTGTATATGGAAGAGGAAAATTTCTCACTAGTCAGGTCCTATATCTCTAATATAGAAACATTTTTGCTATGTTATTCAACTGAAGGATCTGTTCTATGGCACACATTTAATATTTGCTCGTATTTTTTCCTCATAAAATATTACGGTTTGCTCTCAGTGTCCCAAAATCTAGTACTTAGTAATGTACATAGCACACTAAATCTGTACTGACAAGTAATGATGTGGGGGAAGGAAAACTTTGATGTAAATTAGACCTTAGTGTGACCTGGTCTATCTACGAGCTGAAATTCTCACTTAGCATGTCTGAGGTTTTCCTTTTCTCCCTTTCATGTTTTTTTCATTGTACTCTGGCCACCTCCAGTTGTGAAATGGGACTCAAAACCAACTGAAGACTGACAGTTTAATTTCAATACTGCATTCAGCTGAGTGATTACATAGAATTTAGATAGAAGGTTATAAATTATGTAAACAATAGAACTATTTGTTTTATTTATTTTTTTTTTTTGGAAGGCTTTAAGGTAGTAAAAGAGATTTCTCTCTCATTAGACAAAAAGCCTGCATTCAGTGTGAGTCCAAAATCCTTCATTCTGAAAACTCACAGAAAACTGATAATTCCTCTGATTTGGACAACAGGGAAGGCAAATTGCATGAGAAGTATAAACAATAAGAGTCACTGAAAAATTCTGATTATATACAACCCTCACCCAGTGGCTCTAAATATGAGAATTTGGACAACAGAGGAATTAAGGTCTGATGTTTTTCACAGTGGTGTGTGGGATGTTGAGAAAAATGAACTGCAGTATACTGAAAAAACAATTGAGAAGAATTTTCCATTTCTTTCCTGTGTTTTTCTCTCAATGTAAGAAAAATTAGCTCCAGTAACAAAAACACCAAGAGATTTTTTTGTTGTTGTTTTGCAATTTGTTCTTATGGATGAGTTTATAAATTTAATTAATGCATAAAAATAATTTTTAGGAAGTATGCAGTCTATCTTCTTATAGCTCAACAAACCAATGAAGCAATAAAGTTTTATATTACATATACCTTTTTATCAATAATGTAGTGGCTTTTCAAGTTAGTATATTAAATATAGGAAGAGAACAACATTTTTTAAATTTAAAGGGACTACAATATTTCAAACAATCTTTAAGGTATTAAACTATTTAACAGAAACAAATGTGTAGTTAAAAATCTCAGGTGCTTTATCTTGGATTTAAATGACTTTTGTATATAAAGCTAATCATGGTCCACATACTTGATGGTCTTTATCTGTGGGCACAGGAGGGGCAAGAAGCCTATAGAGAAAGAAATGGGTGCTTAAAAAAGACTTTGAAAGACAGTTTTTAGAACTGTAGAGGGTTTCCAAGATTTGGGACCCCAGGAGATAAAATAAACTGGGAAAAAAAGGTATGGAGAATAGACTATGTCCCCTTCTGATTTTGTTCTCTTTCCTGTGCTTTATTGAGTTCTTTGATCTCAAAATTTTTTTAATGTGATTGTTTTGAGATATTGAATACACTCGAGGCAGGACAATAAAGGCCCAGCTTTTTATTGTGGTACTGTCTCATCTGTACTCAAATCCTTAGTGTACAAAGTGTGATAGAAATACTAAGACATGTGAAGGTTAATGGGCTGATCAAATCCATCAGGTTTCACAGGTCTTATGTAGTATGTAAAAGAAGAGAAATATGGATAGTACTTTGTTCTACTATTGCCAGGAACATTGAGAATCTATCTTGAGGCTGGCGGCAAACATTGCTGTATAACAAGCCAGAAAAAAATGCATCTATTCCTTTCTTTGTCACATGATTTCTAATAATATTTGTCTTTGGGGGTTTTTCATAAATAAGAAACAAAAGCAATAAAAGTATTTTGTATTTTTCCTATAGATATATATTAATAAAGATAGAATGTTAGTTCCATCATTATGAAGGAGCTAATTCCTCTCACAAGAGATCAGATTGTGATATTTATGGAACATCTTGGGAATTACCAAAATATAATTAAATTTTTAAAAAATGGTGTAAAATGAGACGCTGGTTGACTAGGGTTTACATTACCTGCTGTAGCAGCTTTGCTCATATAAAGAGGCTGCAGTTTTAAAGAGACATGGCTGACAAATCCTTTAAACATGTTCAAAATTTTGTTACACTTCCCATAGTCAATACTGAACAATGCAATAATCTCCTTGCAGAATTACTTTATAACTGGGTACTGGTCCCAGGAAATTCTACATGTTTATAAAATATTTTCTTTTTTATACAAAAATGTTATTAATTTTTCTTCTGGCACAGGGATTTACTGTGATCTATGTCTAAACTTTTATATGGTATTAAAAATGATGCATTAATCATCCTAACAATATATATCTTCTTCAGTGAAGGCACACAGGAACAGCTGTGCCAAGTAAGTCATAGTGGCTATTGAACTGCCAGGCTTTATCCAGCTTAATGTATGTCTAAGGAAATTGGAATGGAGGAAATGTTTGTAAGCACTTCAGCATATTACTTAGAACAGTAGTTTTAACTTAGAACATTACAGCTTTGAAATGCCTGAAGAGGACACAAGATTAGACATTTTCAAGATTGGGGTGATTCATCTAATTTTTTTTATATTGAAACTTTAACTTCTTTATTAGAGGTCCTTGTGGCACCTGATTTGATGCATCCCAGAGACCTGAGGGATTTAGCTGATGCAGTTGAAGAGCCACTCTCCACAACAACTGAAAAGTCATGACAACAAGTGAAGTCCCATGTGACTGGAAAAAGGGAAAACCTGCACCCATACTTAAAAAGGACAGACAGGACTGTTGAAACTCCTGACCGGTCAGCCTCTCCTGTGTGCCTGGGAAGGTCATGGAACAGAGCCTCCTAGAAGGTATTTTAAAGCACATGGAGTTCAGGGAGGTGATTTGCGACAGCCAACATGGCTTCACTGAGTGCAAGTCCTACCTGACCAACATAGTGGGCTCATATAAAAGATGAGGACATATTTTAGTAGGGCCTGTAGTTATAGGATAAGGGGTAATGGTTTGAAACTGAAAATGGGTCAAGGCAGACTTGATATAAGGAAGAAATTGTTTACAATGTGGATGGTGAAACACTGAGACAGGTTGCCCAGAGAAATGGTACATGCCCCATCCTTGGAAACATTCAAGGTGAAGTTGGATGGGGCTCTGAGTAACCTGATCTAGTTGAAGATGTCCTTGCTCATTGCAGAGGGGTTGGACTAAGTGAGCTGTAAAGGTCACTTCCAACTCAAACAATTCTATGAATTTTAAATTTTTTGATTCTATGCTTACTTTCATAACAACTCATGTAGCCCAGCTGTGGGTTGCAATCAAACCACAGACACATTGGTACTCTGAACATCTTGCTCATGCCACACATTACAGATATTTTGACCTACCAAACAATTTTTTCCCAGATCTTATCTTCATCATGTTTGAATACCTTTTACTCTGTAGACTTTCAATTTCTTACTGATTTGATATGTTTATCAGCATATTTTATGCATTTGTTCATTTTTTGGTATCAGTCACAGGGTTAGAAATGAGGCAGCTGATAGAGCAAGCCAAATAGATTTTTACATCGCTGGATCACACCATCAGTTATTATTATAGGATGAAGAGATATGGAAGTATGGACTTCCTCTTTCTGACAGAGTTTATTGCAGTTAGTTTTATGACAACTTTATCAAAAGGCTTTATTTGGTTGTGGAGTCATCTTGTAGCATTTAAAAAACCCGAAAGGTTCACTTCATCTATGTTTTGCTTGGGTTACAAATTTGTGCAATGTTTTTACACCTACTTTTTAGAATTAATTAAGTTGCAGAAATTAATTAGATCAAGAAAATGTCATTGTAGGACTTCACCAACTTAATTAACAACTAGTCTAAACTTCCATGGCATGCTTTCAGTAAGAAAGCAAAACTACTAACAATACTCAAAGCAAAAAGTTCATATCCAATAGAATTACTCAGATTTGGCATTTATTTGGCTCAGAATACTTTTTCAGAAAAAAATTGCTGTAATGTAATTCAAACCTAAAACAAGATTGACATAGCACCTATTGATCACAAAATTAGAGCTTTCAGTAAAGACACTGTCCATGGGAAATCATAAACATGAAATGAAAGGAACATGAAATGAAAACTGAATTTACAGCAAAATATTCTTCCATTTTGTAGCAGTAGAAAGGTTTTGGTACTGCTTATTAAGAATCAAGCTTACTTAGATGCATGTTCTGTTCATAATTCAGAGAAAGTGAGTCTTAATACTTAGATAGTTAATTAAATATTGCTACCAAATTAAACACAGCACTCAGAAATATACTTGCTGATTAAGATTGCATGACAATGCTTAACATGTTTTCATCAAGGACGTTTGTTCTAAGATTTTCTTGCTGTTGGTTTGCACATCTATTTCCTCTTAAAATATTTAATCTGCAATAATGCAAATTTCCTTGACAATTTAGCTGACTTATAATATTTTCATACCTTTTTCAAGTGACAAAGAAAATATTTTCTAGTCCAGGAGCTAGCTGAATGAGCAGCAGGTTAATATTCCAGGGATTCTTAACAACACAGTTGAGAGTCATGTATTCAAGGGTTTGCATTTTTTTTCCTGATGTCTTGCAGTAACATCTACTGAAAAAGAATTACATTATGTTGTTTGTCTTGTGAAAATGAAACCTTCTATTTCATAATAAACATGAATATAAAAAAATAACAGAAAATAAAATTCATTGTGACTTTTTATACTCAGCTGTTGTAAGTTTTATCCAAGGCCTCAGCCTTTCTTTTGGAGGATGTTATTATATTCTTTTTTGAATACAGCTTAACACAACTGATAAAATACGCAAAGTTACTATACATTCGGTCTTGTGCTGTTCAGCAAAAAGGTAATTATTAATACACTGTGGAAAAATGCATAGGTAATCACATAATAGAAGAGAGGACATCAGTTTCAAAGATATCAGAGCACATTGTCAAGTGTTCTATTATAACATGGAGTTGGTTAAAATGTTTTCACTTCTTCCTGTTGTGTAGAATCAGCATGTGTGTTACACATGCAGAAAGACAAAAAAATGCAACTGGAGCTAAGGAATACGGATTTTTCTTAGTCATTTGGCATTTCAGACATGCTGGTAGCTTATAACTATAAAGGGAAGCTGATAAATCTTTACTTAGATAAGTTAAATTTAAAGTAGTATTGACACGGCTGCTCCTATAACTTGGAACAGACTTGACATAACACTGCAGTAGATATAAATAATGCATTCCAATTTACTTTAAATTCTTCAAAATATAAATATGCACAACAATCACAGTTAGAAAACATAAGTTATAGACCCAGAAGACAGTTTTATCCAATTGAAGAGACAAAAAGCTGTGGAAATATTTTTTTCATACAAAGATAAATGATAATTTATTATTTCACACTAAATAGGGTTGATGCAATTTTGCCTGCTGATTATTTTATTCTTAAATTCTGCCAATCACTATAGCATCTGAAAAACTGGGAAATACAAGGAATAAGCAAGAAACTGTATAGATGCTCAGTTGCTATCTGGGGTCAATCACCACATATATAGAAGCAAAGACCATTCAAAAACATTAGCAAATAATTATAATTTTTTTTTTCTTCCCAACTTGCCCCTCCCCNATAATTTTTTTTTTTTTCCCAACTGCCCCCCCCCCCCCCCCCAAAAAAAAAAAAAAAAAAAAAGACTAAGGAAGGCAGTCCTTGATGAATAGGAAAAGCAGATTAATTTTCTGCATTTTACCATATAATATAAGACACTGAATTGGCATTAATAAAATATTAGACCTAAAAATGTATTTAAATATATTCTATCTGTTTGCTGAAGGTAAACATGTTTTAAGGTAAGATCATCAAGAAGTATTAACCCCATTCCCCATACTTTTCATAATCTCCTTCTTCATCTCTAATACGCTACATTGCACCTGAAATCAGTTCACCATTCACCATTCAACACATCTTTTATTCTTTTCCATAAGTTTCCTAATTGTTGATGATGGACAACAGAATAAATATATAACAGATGGGTGAAGATAATAAAATAACTTTTCTTTTCAATGATCTGTATAGCATCATTTTTGCTGATACTTTGCCATGTCTGACCTTTTAAAGTGACAGGGTGTTCACTATTGAAGCTTTATAAAGACAGCTATCTCATATCAGGAAAATGGAAGCCAGGCATTCAAGACTGACTTGTATTTGTCTCTGAATCAAACTGTCATTTTTGCTCTGTTAGTGTCTGTTATCAAGTCTGGACAAGCAGTTATTCTGTAGGCTAGTTTATATAACCTTGAAATTCTCAGAAAGTCCTTCAGAGTCAATACAGAGGGTTTATGCAACTATAGTTCACGTATATAAGTGAGTTATACAGAGTCTTGGCAACTAGCACTGGTAATAAACATTTACTTTACAGTTCATACAATCATTTTAACTTTGAAAAGTGCTTCATTCTTTCCTCTGACTTACTATAATCCCTGTTTTGCTCAACTTACATTTATGGGGAATCCTTAATGGTATAAAAACCAGGATTAAGACTTCAACAGTTTATGACCCAGTGGGAATCAGGTTAAGATTTAGTCCATAAATTTAATAAGTGGACAATCTTCTTCCCCTCCAAATCAAACCAAAACAAATAAAACTATGTGTAAACATCCCTTTACTGGTGAAATGGATATATATAGTGGAGACCAAGGAACTCATTGCATCATTGCAAAAAAGAAGAAATTAGATCACTCATACTGATACAACGAGCCAAACTATGAAACATTTCTAAGTAGCAAAGTATCACATACTGCTTTATACATTTGCGTAATTCACAACAAAGTGTGTCAAACAATTAAATAAATAGTAAAAATCGATCCAGAATTCAAATTTTTCAGCGTAATGCACAGTGATGTACAGGCGAGTAACCAATTTTAAAAGCAAAACAATTGCACTGTACTTTGCTTTCAACTTTTTTCTTCCAGATTTTAGCATACTTTCTTTATTTTCTTTTCCCTCCAATGACCACCTGTATTTTCAGCACTCGTCTGTCACTACTACTGGTAGGCAGTGTTCCTAAATAATTCTTGCAGATTACAGTAGAACTTTGAAGCTACCTTGTGAAAGTATGCAAACACAAAAAATTGGATTTCAACATATATGTAGAATACTTCCATCTCAAAAGCACATTATCTTCCAGGATTTAGAAAATCCTTAAAGTTTAGAAAACTACTTCTTCTCAAAAAAATTGTGATTCACAAGTAAATAAAACAAGAGCAAGAGTCTAGAAAACTTTCTGATTGCCGTCATTGTGCTCAGAGATTGCAGAGTAATACACAGATTATACATATCACTAACCGCCCCCCCCAACCTAAATTATGTGTCTACTATCTATATATGTGTAAAAAAAAAAATCTCTTGGTTATGATAATGAACAGTAGGGTGTAAAAATTAAAGTTGTCTTAGCGGCTACTTTTTATATACCTTTGACT